>JAJIRX010000370.1:0-24340 GCA_023853785.1 Psilocybe azurescens | reverse complement strand
CAGTGGATAGAGTGTGTTGGGCACAAGAAAAAGCCATTGAAGTCCCACAATAGGGGAGGGGCGAAGGCGGGAAATAGGGCTAAATAATCAAGATGGCGGCGATCAGTGAACGGGCGCGTGTATCCTCCTCATGCAAGCTCACAGGCGAGAATATCGGCGGGAGCTTTATTCTGGGCTCATACAAGCAATGTAATTGTATTGGCCGATGAAGATCATTGGCCTGGCTGGTAGGTAATGGTTGACATATCGGTGGTTCTGGTAGTTGGAAGCACTGCCAGGCAGAACTGCGCGAATGACGGTGTGGATGAAAGGGAGCTAATTAGGGATAGTGCATATGGATAAGGGGACAAATGCCAATCAGAGTAAGATGGAGATAACGTGCCCGTCAGTGGGATGCGGGGAGTCGGGGGCAATTGCTTTGTGATAGGCGCACGTCAGTGTAACATATCAGAGTAGTAGCCCTACATCGAGATCGCCTCATTAAAGGGACGGCTGTCGGGAAGAGGGCAAGGTTGTTGTTTGCAATGTAGATGAATGGAGATGACACGAATGGCGGTGTGGATGAAACGGAGCTGATTGGATGGTGCATATGTATAAGGAGACAAATGCCAACTGCAATCGGAGTCAGAGAGAAAAGATGTGTTCCCGTCAGTGGGAAGCTGGGAGTCGGGCAGCAATTGCGTGGGGATGGGCGCATGCCAGTGCGGCATATCAGGGTAGTTGCTCCACATCGAGGGGTACACGTCTGAGCTAGGTATATATGCTACGATAATCGTGATGGTTAATTAGTAAATAAGTGCGTATACATCCTGGCCGACGCAAGTAAGCTTACAGTCAAGGAAGGTTGAGGATGCGTCAACTTGAACACTCTGGTCCACACTGCACAAGGTCCGGGGTGGTCTGGCTCATGTATATTGACATAGTGGTGATGGTGGTGGTAACAGAGGGAAAGGCTGTTTAGTGGGGAAAGATTACAATTCCTGTCTTTTCATGAACAACAAAGAACTTGGGGCCTTGTACATGCGTCCTAAATTCCAGGCTCTTTGGTATTTTCTCTGTGTGTTTTGAAGAAATACTGTCTGCAGCACGAATGGTGGTTCCCATTCCATTTTCGAAACCGCCAAATGTAAACATTTTAGCGAGGAGTGAATAGCACTGTGTCAAAGATGATGTGAAAGATGATCGAAACAGACGATCCGAGTCCCGCCCTGAGGGAAGTACTTCTCCTTTTGATTGTGCAGGAGCTATCGAAATCAAGATATTTTATCAGTAAATTAACGCTTAATAGATGCGCAAGTGCTTGCCAACGTACGTAGGTCCTGCTCACCGGTAAAAATGTGGAGCGGGGATTGGCGAGATTTGTGTTGCCTGTCAGGATATCTTGCGAGGACCATGAGATGGTATGGGTGGTAGGCGAGAATTGGCATATCGATGGTTCTGGTGGCTGGAAGGAATGCCTTTTAGTAGGCGGATGGGATAACAATGCTTTTTATGTCCCAAAACAAAGGCCTTGGGGGTTCCCGCATGCGTTATGCCACGGCTTTCGCCTGTGAAAGTAACTTTATACTAGATCTCGTTAACGTTACCGAAGGTGTTTTTCCCTGGAATGCTTTGTCCTTCTTTGTGCAAGTGGATTCTTTATCAGACTTTGTTAACGTGTATCAAAGATGTCATTGTTTTGTTCAACTACTAGAATACTACGTCTTTGCACCTTTATTAAGTAGTGTAGATGTATAGACTTGGCGTGATACATCTCTATCCAATATGTGCACGAGGATGAACAAAACCCTTCTCTTCTTAAATCTTAAATTATTCTTCATTATATTTAGATCTCCGTTCATACTTCTATATTCGACGTTACAATTCGGTAGAAATAAGGCGTATAGCATCACACGCTACAGGATTAATACCACTGGAAAGCCTTTGACAGGTATTTTTATGTAAATGATAGTGATCCATTTCAACTCAAGTTCAACCGTAACTTCACGTTCAACGCGAAGTTCAAACGGGCCACATGACCTGAATAGCTTATATAATACTCCATATGAGTATGGTCCGTACCCGAACATACCCGATGATCGAACCTCCGACTCGTTCCTCTCCTCTTTCATCAACGACAGCGTTACAGCGACAAAGGCGAAGGAACATGCATAGGACAACCCGTTTCGCCCGTTGACTTTAGCATCCTCTTGTTGATATTTCGCAAAGTACCTGGCCTTGGGTTGTCCGAACTCGATTCTTACGTACATGGGTTCAATGATTCAGACTTCGTTCGAGACGCTTGGATTGTATGTGGGCGACGCAGAGCATACGGTATCCGTCCTTTCGCTTTTCTTCCCTTTCTCCCTTTGCATTCACTTTCCCCTTTGTCATTGTTTCTTAAGCTTCTCCTTTGTTCTATGTGTTTGGACAGCCGTCTCCCTCTATCTTTGTGGGTGGCGGTTATCTTCCGCTTGCAGTCGGTTCATGTCAATGTGCTGGCCCGTCTCCCTCTATCTTTGTGGGTGGCGGTTATCTTCCGCTTGGAGTCGGTTCATGTACCTTCCACACTTATGCTGTCACCTGGGATATACCGCTCCAAACACTCGGTGAAGGTAGTCTGGAGATGGATTTATAACTTGTCTTATAGATCGATTTGAAGGAGTTGTTTATCGGAACTTATGGTAAGTTCGATATCTTCTTGGTGGAAGCAATGTTCGGGCTCCGCAATAACAGTGGATATTTTCATGTGTGTTTTGAGCAGCTCGGCTCAGGACTGATTTCTCATCCCTGTCGTCCTTTCTGCCGCTCTGGATGTTGGATTCCCCTGCCCTACAGCGCAGTCGTTTTATGAACCGATACATGATCCCGATATATTAATCTTATCCTTCCCTCTTCATCTTTTTACCAATGACGTGTTCGCATCCATTCTTTCCAAACTCTCCCCATGTGCGCAAAATCTTCTAAATCAAACATGGAGCTCAATGTTTAGTACGGCGGCGCAAAGTCTCCGTTCCTTTTCCAAAGGCGTACTTTGCGCCGTTCATATGATATTGCATTAACGCTGGAGCCTTCTCTTGATCGATTTGTGCGTTGGGACGCGTTGTAGGGGGCGGTTGGATGGATGGATGGATTACGATTTGAGTTCGTAAAATGTTTTGGGCTCGGATCTCAGCCTGGGGCCGTATTTCAATTTTATTTCATTGATTCGAACATCGTAATGGAAGACCAAATATCGGTGCTTTATTTTTTGTTTGGATTAATTTTTTGGCGTATTTTGTCGTTTTCTCTCAAGATAGGAAGTTACTCAAAGAAGCGTGAGGCTGCCAGCAGTCAGACAGAGTGCATTTTAGAAGAGCGCAGAGAAGGTTTCGAAAGACCGATAGACTCTTAAAAGAACATCGGAAGGAGCATGTAACGTTCTTGTGAGCCACGTTCATATACACGCTCATTTCGGTGGTCTTCATATAGGTGCTCCCTCGGCAGGAATTACTCATACCAAGGTGATTGTTAAATTGCCAGAGGCGCAGATGGGCCCTGCCTTGCCTCCGGGGCTTCGTGCAGCGTTGAGTGGAACGGCGTGTATGGCCGCACGTACAACTTCGAGGTCAAGAATAATGGTACCAGGCTCTGGGTTGGCACAATGATCGTCACCATTACGGGGCAGCGGATCCACATTGGAAGCTAAAACCTCCCTCCTGGCTCCGGAGGTATACAAAGTATCCAAATAGGGTTCGTCGAACGGTACCCTGGAATGCCAGCGAGCCTCAGAACCACTGTGCGCACCCCATACCAGAAGACCATCTTTCCGAACCCGATTACAACGCTAACGGGATATGTCGGGAAGGAGAGCTTGTTATTCAATTACGGTGACTGCAAGGGCCACATTGCTTTCCACAACGAGAAGATTGCGGGCGTGGTCGGGGTGGAGAACGACTGGATTCTAAGGCCAGCGTGACTAGAGTACCGAGTGCTTAGTGTAGTGTATGTTTGCTCAGATGAGCTGCCGATGTCCGGGAAAGTTTCTTTCCTAGTCATCTAAAAATTCAACGTATCCACTGTTCACCTGAGTTTGACTTAGGGGATGTAGGGGTTGCACATTTGCGTAATAGTGTCGCATGTCTTTGTGTATCTTATCTCATTGACTTGAATTACACTACCATTGCGTCAGGACTAGACCTAAATCTCACGACAGCCATGTAGTACTATACGGACATTCTTTGTGATCAGGACCAAATCAATCACCCAGACAGCTCTCTTGTTCGCGCAACCATTTCTGCCGCATCCGCAAAGCGTGGTGTTACTAGAACGTCGAATGGAAGTGGACGTCTACACCACAGTATTAACAGCGACATGCAAAGTTACAACAGTAGTTACTCACGATTTTACACCATCCACGATGGTTGCCGTCAAGTCGGGTATGATAGGCTTGCCTGTCTGCTTATCGATAACCGGGGAAAGCTTAGCCGCCCAAAGCATACGAGCAATAACGATGAAAAGTGTGTCGTTTGCCAAGTGGCGCGCGGGGCATATTCTATTGGCAGTTCTCTCAATAAGAAAGAAGGTATAGGCTGTATGAGGGTAGACAATTACCGAGGTCCAAATCCCTTGAAGAGTGGCGCGTTAGGTTAGGAGGTAGATCAGCAAGTGAGAATCAGCTTACATATGCGGAATGCCCTGGAATTCGAGGGGTTATGAGCATGATAACCGATAATAAGAAGCGATGGTGACCGACCTTCTACACGTAGGTAAACAAAATTTCATATCGAGACCTTGAATATCGGAGATGTTTGGTAAGGAGTAATTAAACAAACACGTACCATCTTTTGTATCAGTGAGTGCGGGCTTTAAACGGCCTTCCTCGTCAATAAATCTATCGGGATTGAAATCGTCTACATCCGGACCCTGGGGAAACCATGAGCATCGGATGCTAAAGCCACGGAGGCGGGATGTGACGCACGTATACGTCACGATTACGATTCATCAACCTGAGAAAATGGTAATTGGCATTGGGGGTTCATCACTGTGGTTTGAAATCATGAAGAGCGTACCAGATATTGGCAAGACACATACTGCCCTTCGGGATGAAATATCCCTGATACCAGTCATCCTGACAGAGAGTGAGCTTTTCTGATTCCCATGAATTTCTGATCCTACCTCCTTCGTAACATGTTCGTTCCCTGATGTAATTCTATTTAGTGACCGAAAGAAGGGAGTGACTGGGAAGGCTACCAAGTGGTGAAATCGCTCTCCAACGCAAGAGTTCCCGGACAGTCGCTTTCAAATATGGAAGGTTGTCCTTATCCTCAAATGCAGGCATACGGGACTGACCGACTACGGCGTCAAGCTCGTCCTGGCATTTTTCTGTTTGTCAGGATAAGCGATCATGGCGAGGAAGAGCCATAACAATGCTTCGGTGTTCTGCATTTTCGAGAGTGTAAACAAGGCATTATAGCTTCGATAATTGTAGCACGCACCGACCCAAAACCAGCTACTCTGTAGATGCGCATTTAATTAGATATACCACCTAGGCGAGGAGGAATTAAATGCAACGTACACAGTGGCTGCAAGCCATGCAGATTCTAGTTCACTTAGCTTGAGCTGGTCTTGTTCGTGAACGAGGAACTCTGCGAAGGCCGAACTATCCTTGTAGTCGTCCTGTGTTGCTTGTCATACAGAGTAACAGAAGCCCGAGGGAGGGAAGACATACCATTTGTTTTCTGACATTGTTGAATAGTTCCATGAAGAATGAGGAGAGGTCGAGATAGCTTTTCTGCGCTTTCTTTTTCCAAGGCGTCATCGCTGCAGGGAAATGCTGAAGCCATGGCAAATCCTCAATCAAGCCTGGGGTTACGGCGCTTATTAAAATTTCGTGAAATTGGTTAAATTTCATGATTATAGGATCATCCGCTGACTCTCTGGGCGGCAAACCATATACTGCGGTTAGCAGTCCAGACGCCGCCGCGCTAGTGACAGTGTGAGATAAAAGAGTAAGAAAAAGATTTAGAATTCACCGATATACTTCCTGGTCCCACTGTTTTGAATCCCGAAGTAAATTTTCGGTGAAAACCAAGGCTTCTCTTTGCTGAACCTGGTAATATCTTGTAACTCCAGTCTTGCTCAGACAACCATACGCAGCACGTCGCATTCTTCGCCACCTATATCAAATTGAGCCCGTGACAAATACATTGTAGAAGGCTCAGAGCTGACATATCGCCGTGCTTGGCCAGACCAAATGACAATCCGCGTGTTAGATACTCATTCACTACAAACAGTCTTGTTAGTTAGCTTATGGTTTGAAGCGTAAGCCTGAATTGCTACACACCAATGAAGATCTGTCGATCACTGTAGTTACTTCCCTCGCCCGGTCAAGGAGATCGACTGCTGCCGAGTGAGAATTAAGGACTAGTAATCCTTTACCAAAGCCAGTACTTTACCATCCCCCACACAGTCCATATGGACTCCAGTGGACTCCACTGGACTCCACTGGACTTGCCTATATACTGAGTGTAAAAAGGTAAACAGAGTCCAGTGGACTCCAGTGGATTCCACTGCACTTTAGTAGATCTTATACTATACATTGAATATGGACTAAAATAACTGTAGTCCACTGTAGTCCACTGGAGTCCACTGTAGTCCACTGGAGTCCACTGTAGTCCACTGGAGTCCACTGTAGTCCACTGGAGTCCACTGTAGTCCACTGGAGTCCACTGTAGTCCACTGGAGTCCACTGGAGTCCACTGTAGTCCACTGGAGTCCACTGTAGTCCACTGGAGTCCACTGTAGTCCACTGGAGTCCACTGTAGTCCACTGGAGTCCACTGTAGTCCACTGGAGTCCACTGTAGTCCACTGGAGTCCACTGTAGTCCACTGGAGTCCACTGTAGTCCACTGGAGTCCACTGGAGTCCACTGGACTTGACACAGTAAATAAATTCAATCTTAACATAAATTCAGATTAGTGGAATAAAGTATATTAATAACTATTTAATACATTACTACATATCTACATGCGAGGGCCAAGACAAAAGGAAGAAAAAGATAATAAAATAAAAAAATAAAAAAGGGGGAGCAGGAGCAGTACTTTACCATCGTACGTGTCGTCCGTCGGGTCGTCCGTCGGGTCATCGGTACCGCGTCCGTATCCATCGCTGTCGCAGCCGCCGTACCCGTCCTTGTCGCTGTTGCAGCCGCCGTCCGTGTCCTCGTCCTCGTCCTCGTCCCTGCCGTCCGCGTCGGTCCTCGTCCCTGTCGCAGCCGCCCACGTCCGCATCCTCGTCCTCGTCCCTGCCGTCCCCGTCCCTGTCGTCCCCGTCCCTGTCGTCCCCGTCCCTGTCGTCCCCGTCCGTCCCCATCCGCGTCGTCGTCGTCCCTGTCGTCCCCGTCCGTCCTCGTCGCTGTCGCATCCGCATCGTCGTCGCTGTTGCGTCCGGCGTCGCTGTTGCGTCCGCGTCGTCGTCGCTGTTGCGTCCACGTCGTCGTCCCTGTCGCGTCCACGTCCGTCGTCGTTCCTGCCGTCGTCGGTCCTCGTCCCTGCCGTCTGCGTCGGTCCTCGTCCCTGCCGTCCGCTGTCGGTCCTCGTCCCTGTCGCAGCCGCCTCGCGTCCGGCGTCGTCGTCCCTGTCGTCCCCCCGTCCCTGTCGCATCCAGCGTCGCCGTCCCTGTCGCGTCCACGTCCGGCGTCGTCGTCCCCGCCGTCCACGTCGTCGTCCCTGCCGTCCACGTCGTCGTCCCCGCCGTCCACGTCGTCGTCCCCGCCGTCCACGTCGTCGTCCCCGCCGTCAGCGTCTTCGTCCCGTCCCTGCCGTCCGTCGGTCCTCGTCCCTGTCGCAGCCGCCGTCCGCGTCGCGTCGTCGTCCCTGTCGTCAGCGTCCGCGTCGTCCCCTGTCGTCCCCGTCCGTCGTCCCTGTCAGCGTCCACGTCCACATCGTTGTCGTCGTCCCTGTCAGCGTCCTCGTCCCTGTCGCGTCCACGTCCGCTCTTGTCGCTGTCGCGTCCACGTCCGCGTCATCGTCCTCGTCCTCGTCCCTGCCGTCCGCGTCCGTCGTCGTCCCTGTCGCAGCCGCCGTCCGCATCCGGCGTCTGCGTCCTCGTCCTCGTCCTCGGTCGTCAACCTCTGTCGCGTTGGGTTGGCTGTCGCCTGGCTCCGACCGACGAGGTGGTGGTGGTGGTGGTCGGAAGAAAGGTTGGGGTCGTCCATTTGATGGTTGTCGTGCCGATCGGCCGATGCCGGGCACGTGTGAGCGTCACATGTTCTTGTGAAATTTGACCCCGCGGACTGAACAAAATACAAAATTGTATCCATAGGGAGGCATTGCTCCCTAGTGTATTTAACTATTGTTTCATTTAATTGTCATTTCATAGTGTTTATTTCCATTGATTTTAGTCTTTTATTTTTTGCAATTAATATTAATAACTAATGATCATACTTTGGATATTGTGTTAATTATTGCATCCAGTGGACTCCAGTGGATTCAACTGGACTCCACTGGACTCCACTGGACTGTGCTAATAAATATATTATTTGTTGTTGTTCAGTGAATATTTAAGCCCCAGTCCAGTGGACTTGACTGGACTCATAATCCACTGGACTGAGACTGGACTGAAAATTTGGCAGGAGTCCAGTGCGAGTCCAGTGGACTCCAGTGGACTGCAGTCCAGTTCCAGTCCAGTGGACTGGACAATCTGTCAGCCAGTTTGGCTGGACAGAGAGTCCAGTGGAGTCCACTGGAGTCCACTGGAGTCCATATGGATTGTGTGGGGAAAGGAAAGACCTCACCAAAGCTATTGATATACATGATATCACCTGTTATTTGATGTTTCGTTAGTTCTGACATCAACACCTATACTACCCAACCACAACAAAGCGCTTACCATATTGCTTCCCCATTGCTCGAAATCTTGCCAAGGCTTGTCGGAAAGTCGAGGACCCCAAAAGGAGGGCCTTTCGGACCAGGTGGTAATTTCCCCTTAGACTCCCTTAGTTGAAAGAAATATACAGAGGACACGGCAAGCATTCCAACGGCGACGGGGATAGAGAATACAGAGAGTAGCCTATTGAGGTCAAACATCTTTGTTCAGATAGTGCGATCCTTCCTTGCCTTTTAAAGTCGTTCACAGTATAGATCAAGGGCAGGCGAATCACAGGTCCGGATAGGGCAGACGCATAGAGAATTCATCTTGGAAGGTGTCTTGCAAGGTTCGGTGAGTAAGGATATAGGATATAGATATTCCTGAAGAGAAATGTTGATCTCAGATTTGACGCTGTTGACGTACTGTTTGGTTAGTGCGGTAATTAATGCTAACTGTGGCAATAAGCTGACCTGTAAAGTAGTCCATGTTGAGTGCAGGCATGCCGGCCAATCGGGAACCATCTGAGTTACATGAACAAGAAGCAAAGTATGAGGACACTTATTAGAGCGGGATTTAAACAGAGATGTCACCACGCAGCCATCTACCAAGCTGGCTGGTATGTTCGACCATAACAATGTCTCGACCGGTATCATCAGCGCCCCTATTTTTGTGGGGATCCTGGCTCTTGCCGTCACTTCTGCTCTCAAATGGCTTGGAAAGGCTGGACACAAATATCCTCCTGGTCCCAAGGGTATCCCATTCTTCGGAAACTTTTTCAGCTCTCCAGGAAAGGTTTTCAGGAATGGGGGCATAAGTACGGTACGCAGACGCGAGTCTCTCTATCATATCAGTCTGCGGTTGTATTGACGCATAAGTTATGCAGGGGATATGGCATATATGAGAGTTTTCGGCCAAGGCATTCTCTTGCTTAACTCTCACACTGCGGCTGTTGATTTGTTCGACCGTCGCAGTGGGATATACAGCGATAGACCGAATTGGGTTGGTACGTAGTATTTCATAACTCATTTTTCAAACACAGAGTTCACTCGACAATGTTCAGTCCTCAACTCACTTACGCACGGACTTTTACTGGGAGCGGTCAACTACGGCGAATTGTAAGGGACTCTACCTACCATACAGTGTCAAGTGACTGATTGATTTTTCGATATAGGTGGCGCAAGATGCGTCGCGGAGGACACCAGTTCCTAAACAAGACAGCAACCACCCAATATTACCAGCTACAGGAGCTGGAGGCTCTCATATTGAGCGAACATTTGTTAAAAGATTCCACAAATTGGCAGCAAGAAGTTTTTCGGCAAGTTTTTTCTTCTTAATATCGATTATATCTAATGACTTTACGGTCGCCTTTCAGGTCGTCAATATCTATGCTCCGCTCTACAGTGTATGATGTACCGCCAACGGTCTCCGTGCACGATCCGGTGATAGAGAGCTTCAACAAATTTGACAGCCTCGTCATGGAAGCCACGGTTCCCGGTAACTATCTCGTCGAGTTCTTCGGCTACATGAAGTTTCTCCCTTCCGTATTGGCGCCGTGGAAAGCGAAGATGACAAGGGGTTCAAGGAGGCCTCCGTCTTCTTCGAGCGACTGTGCGAAGACGTCGAGAAACAAATTGTATGCTTTTATTTCTCTCATTCAAACTTGGCCTTTGGATGATTTTTGTACTTAACTACGGGATTTAGAATGAAGGCGACGAGAAGTTAAGTATTGCGGGCTTTGCCATTCGGGGAGCAGGAACGACTTGGTCTGAGTAAATCAGAGGTGGCCTGGTTACCTGCAACCCTGTAAGCGTGTTCGTACTCTGTTAGTGGGTTCATCCATCCTAATAAGCTGTTACATGCAGGGCAAATGGTTCGGCATCGGTAAGTACTGGGCTCTGTGTGGCTATCGTGTCTTGACGTCTGTTAAACACAGCTCGCTGAAGCATTGCTATGGTTCTTCCTCGCCATGGTTGCTTTCCCCGAGGAACAGAAACACTGTCAGGAAGAGATTGACTCCGTCGTAGGCCGATCAAGGATGCCTTCATTTGAGGATAGCGAAAGTCTTCCATACCTGAGGGCAACTGTAAGGGAAGTTTTGCGTTGGAGGCCAATATCGCCACTTGGTCAGTTCTTGACCGCATCGTCGGGTAATTGGCATAAGCTAATTTAAATTGCAGGCACCCAGCATGTTACGAGACAGGTGTGTTCCCAGTATACGCATTGTGTATTGTGGGTCTTTATAGTTTTGTAGGATGACTGGTATCAGGGTCAGTTCATACCGAAGGGTACCATGTGCTTTGCAAATATTGTGTAGGAATTCCGACCTCGTTTAAGATGCGACTGGTTTAATGACTACCTCTCTAACTACAGGTTAATGAATCGGGATAAAAGATATATGTACGACACCTTCTGTTCACCTTTCCAGGCTTTTGCATCTTGTTACTGAGATGACAATGTACTCCAGGGTGATGATGCAGAGGAGTTCAGACCAGCACGCTTTCTTGACAAGGAGGGGAAGTTCGTACCCATCGTGGGAGATACCAAGGATGCCTACTTGGAGTCAGAAGGTGAGCAGATAGGCTAAGTTGCTTTGTCAATCATGTTCCTCACCATTTTTGTGTTTGCAGGCCACGTCGCATATGTAAGTTGATCTTTATCCCATACTAGATGAGCATCCGACTAACCACCTTGTGGTATTAGGGCTTTGGTCCAAGGTATGAACATAGCCTTGGTTGATTGATGTCGGGTATGCATATCTGACTCCCGAGTGAAGAATATGTCCTGGTCGGTACTTCGCAAACGACGCCATGTTCATCATATTCGCCAGACTTCTGTGGACCGCTACTGTCTCCCCGTCATGGACAAGCAGACTGGAAAGCTGATCCTACCTGACTTGAAAGACACGGACGGTGCTGGGATTACTGTGTAAGTGCTTTTTCTGATGGCGTACATTCCTCCTGTCATTGATGCGACTCCTGGGATGATCTGGTTTAGTCGTCCTCCGGCTTTCGAAATGAAGGTCAATCATAGGTTCTCGGAGGCTGCTGCACTTTTATCGCAGACGAAGGAACTTCTTGGATGATTTGTGGTCAAGTTCATGTGATTGATGATGATGCACTAAAGTTGTAGATGGATGTGTGGAAAGGATACGAGTAGCAAAGTTGAAGAGACTCTGAACAATGAAAACCTTCTGAAATCGTTCTTGAAATCGTGGCTTTGAGGTTGCAAAATGTACTATAGGCGCACAGTTTGCCATCTTTCAGCTGCGCATGTCACTAAAGCTATGGTCCCTCAGTCAATTGATTTGAGTTATCCATTGTTTGGGAAATCCATTCTTGTGGACCTGAGGATCCTTTCAGGGCGGAGGTACCCAGTACTGCATCGTAAGCGAGTAAGTCCTTCTAAGGTTAAGGCTTGGGGTAAGAAGATGATGTCTAACTTTTAGAGAGTTACTTTTTGGGAAACCTTGCTGTTGGGAATATACGGGTGAGTAATAACTGTGACAGTCTGAATTAATATTCTAGTTGTTTAGTACTATGTATTGTCAATTCACTGTTCGGGAGATCTATTCTTGTCGAGTTCCAACTTGCAGCAGGCATTGGACGGAAGACGAGTACACCATTGCTTTCTGAGGCTAAGGCCTGGGGTGAGAATATTACATCTAAAAGCGTCAAGCGTCTAATATATGGGATAAAGTATAGGATTCTTTGTCCTATATCAGATAACCCATCTGATGCGAAGAATATTCACGCGAATGGAGAGGACGTGTACTAGAAGAACTATCATTGTAAAGGGAGCTACTAGTAGACGGCCTGAATGGCCGAAAATAGTTGCGGGTACTATCTGTGTACCAAGTTCTTGAGAGCGATAGAAGTTTGTTCGGAGATGATAGTGGATACATTTTGAGGTGTCACTCCACAAACTACTTACTTAGAATTATACCTAGAATTATAATTAGTGAAATGGAGGGGCTTCTGGTGGCTCGCGTGGACCCCATCCCTCGCAATTACGTTCGTCTAGGGAATTGCCTGTTCGGTGCTGGGGAATAGGGCGCTGAGCTTCTAAATCCTGGAGCGTTCTGATTTAAATTTGCAATGGAGTCTGGTATACCAGTATGTACGCGTCGAGCGAGTCGGATGGATTGCGGAAGTCGAATCTCAGATATGCACGATGTGCTTGCTTTTCGGAAAGAAAAAGGAAAAGGAAAGGGAAGGAGCGCCTCGGATAAGTCTAACGCTTCCGGTTTTACTATGAGTGACGTCCGAGCCTGTTGGATAGCGAATGCTCTGGGACTTCTAGTAACGATGTTGTTGTGCGCCGCAGTCTGTCCGAACAGCCGCGGCCGGCGCTGAGAGCTTGAAGGATCACAACGCGAGCCGGATGGTACCGAGCTTCAAGTTGTGGCGACAGAGTCTCGGACTCGGAATGGGCGTTGGCTAGAAATGAGGGGTGTTTAAGCTTGGGAAATGGTTAGTTCTAATACTTAGTGAATTTTAGGCCCATGCCTTTAGATTAGTTGAGACAAAGGATAGTGTAATATGTATACAAGCAGTTTCAAAATGTCGGCCTGGATGCTTAAGTCTTCATTTCTATTCCCGTTCCCGTTCCTGGACATCGTAAGCGCTTAATACGCACCTCCCGTTCAATTGAAAAGATCATGCATGGTGCACCGTGCATCACGATGAGGATTGAAGTTCTTGCGACTTCGAATTGATAGTCTTGCTATGTGTAGCATGCGGAGAGGCCAACTGAACTGACTGTCTGGCATTTGGCTGTTCGTTGTTCGCTCTTCCTCCCTGCTACTGGTACTGCTACTTTACTTTGTCAGACTCTGTTACCGATGTGATCGATGATCGATGATCGTGATAACGACTGTCACAAGACTGGAATGGTTTCAACAACCCCACCATGAGCATGATGGAGCAACCGAAAGACATCAACAAATACTTGCATGAACCCTCAGCAGCAGAAATTTCCTCCTCCTCCTCCTCCTCCTCCTCTGCTTAGTATCGTGCCCCTCCAGGGACTCGCTCCTGCATCAGCATCAGCGCCGCCGGCCTATTGGCTGAAGGGCGCCGCCGGTTCGCAGAGGAATATGGCACATAATACCTCACAGAAAATATCATGAACGAGAAGCTATTTCTATCATCTGTGTTTTTAGCAAGTTTTTCAGCTTGAAGGCCGGCCATCGATACGGGATCGCAAATTACATTGCAACCTCTTGACCAACTCTTGACTCCTCCTCCTCCTCCCCCTTCTGTCTTCATTGGAAAGGTAAGGGTTAGGCTCCATGTTGGTAATTACAAGCACAAGTACATGCAAATATGTGTTGATCTTCAAGCAATATACAATACGCACACTGTCGAGCATGGCTGCATTGGTATTTGGTATCATACTAATCGAATTTGAAGATATAAACGAACAGTGAAGGCTAAAGCAGGTCACAGGAGGCCTTTCGTTATAGACAGAGCCCGACTGCTTTTTCAGTAAGGCGTATGCTGACAACGTCAGTAGTTTATGTGTATGGTGGCATCCTTGAAACAGCAGCAAACTGGCACGAGCCCCCTTTTGAGAATCGAGGACGATATGAGGGATGTCCTATTCTCTGGCAGAGTCTTATGGAATTCTTACCCAACACATACCACGTTTCCTATCGTTTCGTTCGCTGGGAACATACACCTGTTTTTCGGCATTTGCGGCACTTTGAGTTGAGTGCTTACTTGAGACAGAATTATTTGAAAGGTCACGGTACTTGGACGATAATGCGGGATTACTATCTTGTGACTAGCGGTTACTTAGTATGTTAGTGCGATCCAGAGTATATAAAAGCACTGGATGCAAGCCTAGTGCAGAGTACCCTAGCAGGCCTCCCATTCTCGTTCGGCGCGTAGCTGGCACCTCCCGTTCGCTTGAGTACTCGATGCTGACTGTGAGTCTGTGAGACGACCGTCCCCAGCTCCAGGTGCGAGTGGCGCCTTCCGCCATCTCATGCCCATAACCCATAGGTACTCTATCAAGGACCACTGGTGAGCATGCATGATGGACTCGGACCCATGCGTGCATCACGATCACGATCAGGAAACGGTGAATCAGTCTCACCCGAGGCCCATCTGCTGATTCTTGCGTCTTCGAAAGGGTCACATTCTTCTTGCTACGTGTAGCATGCGGAGAGGAGGGGAGTCAAGGGGAGTCAAAAGGCAGCAAAAATAACGCTGCCTGTACCTTGTGCCCCCGGTGCCTAAACATGTCCCTACTGCGCTCCGCTCCGCACTGGGCCGGGGAATAATCCCGGGCCCACATGACCCATCTCTATCGCTTACGTAAGATTATTATACTCTTTGTTTTCTCCTTAAACCTTCTCACACGCACGCTTGACGGACCATCTGGCGTTTGACTGTTCGTTGTTCGTCCTCCTTCCGACTTGCGCTTCATTCACACCACGAAGAGGACGATTTCAGACGGCGGTGAAGGAACGGGAATAGGTCTTTGTTGTCCTCAGCTCCCTCCCCCGCATCAGCCATCAGCATCAGCATCAGCGAGCAGAGCAGTACAGTGCACCGTCCTGGTCGGCAACTACTCGTCACACCATAACCTGAACTTTCCGCTTGTATTTCTCCTTCCATCACCCCACACCACGCACGGCTTCTGTACTCTCAGCCATTCAAGGAGCGAACGACCCCTTGGCGACAGACAGACAGACAGACCGACAGACAACGAGAACAGCGCGAATACACACACTCTCTTGAAAACTTTTAAACCCCTTCTCATTCTTAATCACTTTCTCTTTTGTTGTTCTATTTAGCGTCATCATCAATACAATATGGCGGATTCTAGTGAGTATCGTCTGATTTGCGTTTGGTATTCTCGTGCTCATGCTGGTCCCATCATCTCCATCCTCCTCAGCCTCTTCAACCACGTACGTCTCCTCCCTTCTTCCGCACTCTCTGTATGCCTCCAAAACTGACCCCATCCTTCACCCCCTCATAGCCCGGCTACATCCAGCTCAACCACCCTCTCCTCATCCTCAACCACAACCTCATCCACCTCATCCTCCACAACCTCCTCATCCACCTCCTCAAGCACAACCTCATCTAGCTCCTCAAGCACAACCTCCTCCTCCACCACCTCTTCCTCAACTACCTCAAGCACCTCGTCATCTACGACATCCTCAACATCGTCGAGGTCGTCCTCGTCCGTGGAGACGGCGCCAGGGACGACGCTGACCCCGCCGCCTGGAGGCGGGATTATCACGCATACGTCGACCAAGTTCTCGACAGGGACGAGCGGTATTGGGCCGAGCAATACCTCGCAAGCGAGTGGCGGTGGAAAATCGTGCGTTTGCTTTTCCTTTTTTTCTTTTATTTTCTTTGCTGTTTCTGTCCTATTTTTGGTTTGCTTTTTCCTTTTTTGGACGGCTTTCTACCCCTTTTTTTCACTCTCGCCATCCCTGTTCCCCTATTCTACGTTTTTGCTGGGGCTTTGTTCGGTCCTCTTATATGCGCGGTCGCGTGCGTCGGGCCTTGGCGTCTGGATTCCTCTTTCCGTCTGCGTCCTTCTTTCCCTCTTCCCATTTCGGTCCTCCTCCCACTTTACCAAACTCCTCGATCTTGTGCGATTAAATGTCCCCTCCAAAACCCCACCTACGAGGAGCGGTGGAATACCCCGAGTCGAACGAGGCCTGACTTGTTTTTGCCTTTTTTTTTTTAAAAAAAAAAAAAAAAAATCTGTTGGGGGGCTTAGAGAATCGTGGTCTGCGTCTGACTCGTTAAGCTCCTTGCTAATGCAGGCAGGTGTTTGGATTGACTTTTATTATTGTTTCGGGTCGAGGATGAGAGGAGTGGGAACGGTTGGGAACGGGTTTCATTTTGTTTCGTTATTTTTCTTCTCATTCGTACTCTTTTGTTTTTCGCCGACTCTCTCTTCCTTCTTTCCTTCTCTGTTGTTGTCTCCTCTCTTCTCTTCTCTTTCGTCTGAAACTCGTGCGTTTTTGTTTCCCATGCCTTTCTTTTCTATTTCTATCCTATTTTCGTTTTACCTTTGTTTTTTGTTTTTGTTTTTTTTTGTGGATCTCTCTCTCTCTTTTCCTCTTTCGGGCGTCGGTCCGTCTACATTCCTGAATCCCTCGAGCCTCGAACTTGATCAAAATTTCCCCGTCCAATATACGCGTGTCGAACAGGACCCGATTTCCCCCCTTTTGGATATGATTTATAGGGGTTGGGTTCTTGCTTCGTGTTCGTGTTCGCGTTGTCTGGATGGGTCTTCGAATATAGATTGCTTCAGGAAGGGATGGTGTGGTGTGGTGTGGTGTCTCCCCCTCGTTCTCGCATCTTGTTGATTCGTTTTTTTTTTTGTGTTTCGCTTTTCGCGGACTTGCAAATTTGTTTCTTTCCTTCTCTTTTCGTTACTTCTCTTTTCTCTTCTCTGTGCTTCTCGTCTTTGCACTTTGTGCCTACTTTTCTCGCCGTCGTGGATGTTTGCACTACCTACGTTGGTATATATACGCGCTTGGCTTCGCCTTCGCGTGCGGTCGGCATTTGTGGGCGTGCGTTGATGGTGTTTTGGACTTTCTCTTCTCTTCTATCCCTTCGTTTGGTCTTCTCGAACTTCAAAACCCACTTCCAAACACCGCCATGGAAAGCTGTGATATCCGAGTCGAAGTCCAGCAGAGCTCAACGTTGGGCGGCTTAGACTTGTGGTCTGGGTTTAATTCGTTGTAATATAACGACCTTGTGCCGGGTTTGGATGAGTTTTTCTCGGTTCAGTTCGGGGCAGGGAATTTCTTTCCTTTTTCTTTCCTTTTTTTTGTGTACTCCGTTTTTCCGTTTTTCGTGTTCGTTGTACACGTACGCCAAAGAACATTACTGACACATCCTCTCCCCTTTCCTCTTTTTTTTCTCGCAGGTTCTTCGAGAACACCGGTGCAGTAGCGGGCACGTTCGCAGTCGTCGGCCTCATTGTACTCGCGCTCTTGATCGCGCTCGCCACTAGCGTCGTGCGCAGGCGTCGCGCACGCAAATTCGACCGCGAGCTCGCGGCTGCGACCCTCGAAGCGGCGTCTGCTCCCAAACCTATTTTCCTGGACGATGACGACGACGCGGGAGGTGGCGGCGGGCGTGGCGGGGCCGGGGGCATTGGGGCGGGGTATGATTACGATGGCGGGTACGGAGGGGGTACTCGGACGTGTCGAGCCACGGGACGTACGGCCAGCCTGCGATGAGCGTGGGGAGCCATTCGCATTCGCATGGCGGTGCCGGCATGGCCATGGCCATGGGTGGGCAGGAGGCGTATGGCATGCGCGAGATGCATTCTGGGTCCTACTCCGGCTCTGGCTCTGGTTCGGGTGCGGGTGCTGGCGGCGGCTCTGGCTCGCATGCGGGCGTGTCGCCCGGCGAGATCTTCGACCCGTACGCGGCGGGCTTGGCGGGCGCAGGTGCGGGCGGCGTCGCGGGCATAGGCGCCGTGCGCGCGCGGAGCATGCGGCACGCTGCTGAGCAGGGCGGCGGCGGGGGCCACAATAACAATGGCAGCGGTGGGTATGCATCGGACGAGGGCAGCGGCGCCCCGCCGACGCCGTATGCAGCGTTTGCGGCTGCGCCGAGCGCGGGGTACGATCCGTATGCTGGAGTGCCGTTCGGCGCGGTCGGTGGGAGTGGAGGGGGCGCGGGAGGAGGAGGAGCGGGAAATGCGCGGAGGAACGAGGATATTCTGGAGGCTGCGGGGATGGGCGCGCACATTGCCGGTGCCGGTATGCTCTCTAGGGGTATGTCGCAGTCCCAGAACCAAGCGCAGGGCCAAGGTCAGGGGCTACACCACCGCGCGTCGCCATCGCAGGAGTACGCGAATCTCGGGAGGAGCAAGTCGATGGGCGGGATGGGAGCAGAGGCAGCAGCAGCAGCAGCAGCAGCGACGACGGCGACGCAGTATTATCCGTCGCAGGCGGGTGATGGGTATGCGGGGCACTATCAGGGAGGAGCGACGGGGTTGTATGCTTCGAAGTCGCAGTCCCAGATGCGCACGCCTGGGTCGGGCAGTGGTTCGGGGTCGCCTCCACAGCAGTATTCGCCACCTCAGCAGTACGCGCAGGCGGCTCCCCAGCAGTACTCGGCCTAGCAGCAATATCAGCAGCAATCGCAATACCAACATCAGGAAAGCCAGCAACAACAGCAGTACCAGCAGCAGCACAAGCGCGGATACTCGACGGGCACGATGGGCGATGAGGACATGGACGATGCGTACGGCGGGTATGTCGCGGAGAGCAGCAACGAGCCTGCGGGGCTCGTGGGCGGGCATGCGAAGATGCCGAATCCGTTTGACGTCGGTGCTGCCTCTGTCGCTGGCGCTGTGATAGGTGCGAGCCATAATAATAACGCTGCGCTGGAGCGAGGGCGGAGCGGGAGCGGGAGGAGCCAGGGGAACCACAGTGAGTCGGAGAGCCGGTATAGTGATGAGGTTGAGGAGGACGAGGAGGAAGAGGAGAGGCCGCGGAGGGTGTTGAAGATTGCTAACGAGTGAGCGGAGGTGAGGACAGCGTGATAACGCGCCTTTGCACTGCTTGCCCCTTTGTGTTATCATTTTCGCTTGGGACGACAAGAAAAGATTCACTACTCAAACAAAACTCCTCCTTAACTCCCATCCTCCAACTCGATTCGATTTGGTTTGATTCCGTTTCATTATCGTTTATTTTATTGTTGTGAAAGAAAGAATACCTCTTCTTCCTCTTCCTCTATCCCATCCCTTTCCTTCACGCAGCCCACTATCCGCCATCCTCCGCCCGGATGGATCCCTTCCGCTCTTTATCGACATTCTTCCCCTATCATAGCTCACCGTTTATCATACCCCCACCAACCCACCATTTCTTACCAACCGCATCGTACTCGCCGCCTGGCATACTTGGCCCCAGCCAGTCACTGGACTTTGTCCTTCACTCGAGTATCAAGCCCACTCGAGTACTAATGGACAGAGGCACTCCGTGTTGTGGAAACAAAAAGAATGTTCTTGATACCACTTTTTCTTCTTTCTTGACTTTTTCTTTGCTCATCTCGTGCGAACCTTTTTAACCCCCATTTTACTTTCTTGTCTTTTTCTTCCTGACTTTCTTCTTTTGTTTTTATATGTTATATGTACATATTTCAACGTCGACCATGGACGTGGGGATAGTGCATGAGGCGGTTCCTAAACCACCGCTCATTTCCGACGTTCCCCCACTTGCCACTCGATTTCTTTCTTTTTCTCTTATCCTGTTCAGAGACTTTTCGTCTGCCTAGTATGACTTTTTCGTCCTCCTCGATGGCGTATGCTTATGTGCGCATCCTTATCGTTCCGCTGTTTGTTACAGTACATCAACCTCTGAAATGTTTATTCACTTTTTTTTTCCTTTTCAATTTTGTGAGTGCTATACGTGCGTGTTTTGCGTACATCGCGGGCCTTAATGCTGTGGGTATAAAGTGTTGCTGCCTCCTTGGAGCTATCTACGGTTTTTCTCTTTAATCACCAAAGAATGGGGGTTCATCTGCACGCGTAAAGCTCGTGTCATTAACGTCTGATGCAGGTCGAAACGGCGCCCTTCAATCGTTCACTATTTCCCTTGTACCACTCATTGCAGTACCTATCTGGACTCCGGAGATGCTTCAACGTCAATGAGGCATAAATGTCATACTATTATACACATATATATGCAACATGAAATCTCAGTAATCTCTGGATGCGTACACCATAACGCTCTCCTGGGTATCATTGTCGCTGACCACCAGTTGATCAGCTTCACGAAGGTTCAAGATGATTCGATTGCAGAGGGAGCACTGAATAGCGAGGGGCGAACCCGATGGGCGTTTCTATTAAATCGTTCTATTTTACATGCAGGATCGCATCAGATGAGTTGACTCTGAATGTATTGTATGAAGGACCGGAGTGACCTACTTTTGGCTCTACCACCCACACTATGAGACAGCTAATAGAGGTGACAGCGATACTAAAGGGAGTATAAAGGTCAGCATGTTGGTTATGCGAAGCTAGGACACGGAGGGCAAGAAAAGACTCGCATAGCGAAGTAAATTGTCGAATCACGGATTAGGATATTATACAGTCCATGTCCGCTGTAGAATTTCATGATCGAGCCGTCTGCCTTGAACGAATTTATAGCCGGTATGATGGCCAGGATGCAGAGCAGGACTTGGAAGGTGATCATGGGGATCCAGAATGCATAGAGGTGTAGTGGGATGACACTAAGATCGCAGATCGCGCTTCCTATCGGTACCGGGACTACGAAGGCTGTGGGGCATTGTCAGCTCATAACGGCCGGTGAGGGAATGTAAGAGAAATACCAACCTTTCCCATTGACTAACGCAGTACCCACGACCCACCCTGAGGCCGTCACACACAACACGTACGTGGTTAGCATCAAAGCAAGGATTCTTTTGCTCCCTGAGTATAGGGCGTATATCCGCACTTGAAGGGTCACTAGTAGGAAGCAGCATACATACTTCAATAACGATAGGCTTGAGAAAGGGTCAACAACGAACCGTCAGCCACTATGCAGCCTAGCAGAGCCGTTATTCCTTCCCATTGGGCGACGCGCAAACCTTCATGCAAGTTATTTGCTGTCGAATGTCCTAAAATCGAGTGATATAGGTGCTTACAACTGGTAAAGATCAATGAATGAGACGTCACTCAGATATAACTCGTGTCGTGGCAGACTACTACTTACAACTACTACACTTTCAGTAAACGAACTACGTTTTGAGATGGTAGCAATTGACATACCGAATTAGTTAGGCCCACGGGGAAGTGAACTACATGTTATGCAACTATCAGCCCTGTCACCTTTAGAGGTATACTAAAATAAGATTCACTATACATATCGAAACTAAATAATTGAGTCTTAACCCTTCACGTAGGCACCTGAGTGACTCACCTCGCGGTGACCAGACCGTAGTAACGATTCTTCACCCAAGAAAGTAGTCAGAACTTAAGTGAGCCAGATTATCTGAAAGGGCTCACCACAAAGAAAAGGACCTTTATCCAGGACCACTGTCGTTTCTTTATGGGGAGATCAAATCCAACGATCACGTTAGGGGAGGTTAGGAGAATGATCTCACCCAGATGAGATTGACCTAGGGAAATTTAAGGCATCCTTTCGTGTCAGTGCTGATCAAGACAATCTTTTCTCCGAGAAAAATAACTGACCTCGCGGTCGAATGTAATCACTACAATAGCATGCTATAAGCAACCAATATAAATTGGAAATGATTTTCTTACTGTAGTCAAAAAGTACACAAGTAGCAGCAGCCGCTAAAGACGACATGGAAATGGAAATGTTGAAAAATGTTGACCTTATTAAACAGGTGAGGGTACACACCATGTGTATATCGTACGAGTTGGATCTCCCGAAGACCTTCTGTCAGAATGTTCAAAAGAGGATTGACGACAGACATCTCCACTTGTGAGTCTACGACGATTGCTTGTGGCTGTTAGATGAACTGGGGAAGGGGGCGTATCGAATGTATCCCGCAGAGTACTCTCAGGAGCCGCTCAACGTAGACCAATTATATAGGTCGCAACAATCTGATGATACGAATCGATATAGATGATGCAAACTGATGAAGGAGCCCTATGGCTTGATATAAGTATAGCACAAATACGAGGGCAGTTGGTTGATTGTTAAAAGATGTTCACTGGTAGATAACCTATTACGAAGTGTTTTATGCGGAATTATACAATGGACGTAACACTGAGCAGCATAGGGTGCTATGAGCATATATGAAAGCGAGACAAAATATCCTTCTTCAAGCTCAGTGTACCCTTGAAAAAGGATCGATATGCTGCGTTTAATGCACATAATCTATAAATATAACGTGAAAGTTCGTCTACACACGAATGAATAGGAAGACTGCATATCAAAGAGACACTTATCGCGGACTTGCTTCGTAAGTACTGTCAGTAGTCCAACACGGCTGAAGTATCATTTGTTTGAGGGGATACGATCACGCCACAGAGGCCTCTCAGGCCAATGACATGTCAATTCGCATCAGCCTGTCTTCCTGATGTATAGTAGCCCTCGAAGCTTAGGGCCTGTTTGGCTGCACCATCTTGCGGATGGTAACTATGCACGATCTCCTTATTTAGTGTGACAGGAGTAACTATCATGACTGCGAGAGTATCGATAGTGTCGTCCTGGCGCACGGAAATAGGTGGGTAGTAAAGCTTAGAACACTTGTAAGACAGGTGTAAATGTTTGTTGTTCACTGGGGATTTGTAGCTACAACATGTCCTGTATTTATACTGTAGAAGAGTGTTCTAGAACTAGGTAAAAGGGTCCAAATAAAAGAGGTTACATTAAGTGTGAATGGTGAATTGTTTCAAGTAAACTGGGTTAGTGAAAATAGGAACAAAGAATGGAAAGGTATAGCTTGTGTGTTGGTCAATGGAATGGAATGGAGTCAAAATATAGAGATAAGATAAAAGAAAGATAATCAATGTGTAAGGAAAATACCAGATCATCACATAAACCCTCCAGGTATTGTGGAGTAATGCCCTATAAATAAATATCAAAATGTGTAGTCTAGAAGCTGATATTGGATGAAGATCTTGCCAGGGAAGTGTCTGCCATAATGAAGTCAGAATGAATTTGTTGTGATTGTGAAGACTGAGCACACTTGCCATTTTTGGAATGTTTGAAAGATTTGGCCCCCATCTTGTGTCCATCTTGCATAAATGAGTGCATTTGTGGAAATATCTCATCTAGTAAGTTAAAAGGTGCATTTAGAAAGAAGAATTTCCCATGTTGACTGGGATAGTGTGCACAGTTCAATGAATGAGAATGGCATGAAAGTGATATATGAATTATAGATGTTGCAGTGATGGTTGTTGAAGGTTGGCTCGTCCATCAGCTTAGTCATACTTGTCACTCCCATTCTCATCACTGTCTTTCCTCCTTTGTTCATGCCTTAATTATTTCTTTCACTTCTCATCACCACAATCCTCCATTCATACTTCAATCCTTCATTAGTTCAATGTATTGCTTCTCCTTCTAATATAGCTCGTCCTACGCATCACACTTGTTCTCACTTATAGTCCCTCCTTTCACTCTCTGTACCTCAGCTGCTTTTCTTCTTCTGCTGAGGTACTTATGGTTTCATTCTGCCTTTACCCAGATGCTTACATTTGCTCTGAATAGTGTCTGACCTCATCATTAAGGTAGACAAATAAACTAGCTGCTTTTCTTCTTCTGCTGAGTGTCTGACCTCATCATTAAGTTCTTAACAATGGTGCTGGAAAGCAGCATGCAGTGCAAGTGGATGACTTCCCATAGGAATTTGAAATTTCAGATCAGTTCTAAATTTCAACTATATTTATATAGATCAGATTTAAAACAGTTTGATATATACAGTGTCTCCAAAAGCTGTCCAGATGTTTTTGAAATTGAACTTAAATTGACTATAACACCATGTGAACTTAATAAAATTATATAATTTAAAACTAGCAGATACCTGTGCATTGTATAGCATTGTCCAAA
>JAJIRX010000369.1:0-18172 GCA_023853785.1 Psilocybe azurescens | reverse complement strand
CTTTGACATCTGGGACACCGCATCCGTGCCGCCCGCCAACTCATCGACAAACAGTTCATGTTCAGGGGTCGTCCCCTCTGGATACGAGCCTGTTCGAAGAGCTCTGGCGTCACCCTCTGCACTCGGTGCTGGAGGTGGGGCCATCCCGTCAGTCGCTGTCATGCGGCTGCCGGCTAAATGTCCGCTGCTCTGGTCCTCACAAGTTGGAGGAGCACCAGCGCCGTTGCATCTTGTTGCAAAGGGAATCCAAAGGCAAACCCCCGCAGGCTCAAACGCCTTCGGGGAGTCATGCCCTCATAACCCTCGCTGCCTCAACTGTGGAAAGAATCATAGTGCCCATGAGCGCGCTTGCGTGTTCTGGAGTCACAGGTTCGATCCTCTCTCGGCTGCTGAGAAATATCGTCAGGTACGGCCGAATTCTATCGCGCACCGTCAATCCCTAACCACTGGTCACTAGGATGAGTCAAACCGTCCAGGACCTTCCGGTTAGAATTTTGAGATTCAACTGCGCAAAGTCCAGCCTAGCGTAGAAACTATACTCGAACATTTTGTATTAGCATACGATATTGTTTTTATCCAAAGACCTCCCTGGAGGTTTTATGCATACCGCACCGTCCACTTCCGTAAGTCTGGCGATGATGTTATCGGCGCCCCATTGCATCCTTCGTGGCTGCCTATGGTATGTATTCCCGAACCCGACTCTCGACCAAGGGTTATGGCCTATGTGTCTAACCGCTTGATAGAGTTTACGTCCATCCATGCGTCACGATCTTATTGATCATCGCGATGTCCTCATCCTCAGCCTGTTCGCGAAACGGACAGTGCTACAATCTGATGAACGTCTACTCAGACAATACCCATACGGCCGCTCTCTCCCTTGCGGAGGAGGCGGCCTCACCGCCCTTCATTTACATGGGGGTGACTTCAACATCCACTCCCAGGAATGGGATGGAGGCCATCATGGCCATCCAGGAGTTGCCACTCAACTCCTCAATACTGCGGCGGAATTAGGTCTGCAACGGGCTCCTTTTGTGAACCCGGGGCCAACCTTCTACCCCGCATCCAAGGCTTTCGCTCACAGTGATTGACTTGGTATTTGTGCAACTGGACCAAACCCTGACAGCGCAGGTTACCCGGGTGCACAACGCCATGGGCGAAGTCGGATCATATCCCGCTCGCTACTACTTTATCGATCTCTGCTGATTCTGGGGCCACGCCCCGCAGAGCTCTCAAAGCCGACAGAGCGGAGCAAATCCGCTTTGTCAGAGTGAGGAGAGTTTGCCATTAAAGTGGACGAACACGCTCCTCTCAACACACCCGACCAGATCGACACAGTGGCGCAAGCTATTGCCGATTCGTTCTCTGCAGCATGGGAAACCTGTTCCAGAGAGGTCACTATTACGAGGCGCTCAAAACCGTGGTGGACGGATGAGTGCTCAGTCGCGCTTCAGGCTTACCGGGAACATGGTCTCCCGGAGGACTGGAAGCTTTACCGAAAGGCGGTCAAAAATGCCAAACGGGTTTTCTTTGATTCTAGGATCACAGAAATATCCATTACCAATAAGCGCACTTGGGACCTCATGTCTTGGGTCCAACAGCGCAAGTTACCCCGTGCGAGGCTATTCAATATCAGGGGCAGCCTTCACGCCCTTCCTCAGTTGTGGGACGCTCTCCACAACACCTACAACTCGGCGTCGGACCGTGCGTTCGACATCGATATTCTCGACTCCATCCCGACATGCCCGTTCGGGGATGGGTCCCATCTCTGCACTTGAGATGCGGGAGGCTCTGGCCTCTTGCTCCAACGTGTCGGCCCCAGGGCCGGACCATATCAAGTGGTCTCATCTTAAGATGTTGATGCGGGGACCCACCCATGTCTTCACCGTCTTGCTCGCGCTTCGCCAATGCCTGCCTTCGGGTTGGGCACTGGCCTAAGCACTTCAAGGAGTCCATGTCGGTTATCATTCCGAAACCGAACAAGCCCTCCTACTCTGCTCCAAAGGCATTCAGGCCCATTGTGCTCCTGAATACCGTTGGTAAATTGATTGAGAAAATGCTTTCCAATCGCATTCAGTTCGACGGCGTCGCTTCAGACGTCTTCCACCCAAATCAAATCGGAGGGATCCGTCAACGATCCACCGAGGATGCCGGCCTTATCCTGACGCACATGGTGCGCGCTGGGTGGGCCAAGGGACTCAAGACTAGCGTCATTGCCTTTGATGTCGCTCAGTTCTTCCCGTCACTCAACCATGAGGTCCTCATGGCTATTCTCCGGAAGCTAGGGTTTAGCGACAATGTCGTTAAATTCTTCTCCCATTATCTGGTCGGTCGCTCTACGCGGTATGCGTGGGGCGACTTCATCTCCGACCTTCGCCAGGCAGATGTAGGAGTGGGACAGGGCTCGCCCTGTCCCCGGTCCTCTCTGCTCTCTACCTTACCCTCATTATGAGGCTATTCGAACTGGATCCACTCACTCGTGGGTGTTTCCTACTCTCATATGTCGATGATGGCACTCTTGTGGTGCAATCAAAGTCCCTTCTCGATAACTGTGAAGCCCTTAAACGGGCTTATGGTGTCATATTCGAATTGTTCAAGAAATTTGGACTCGCACTGGAGCACGACAAGTCTGAAGTATTCCACTTGACCGCTCGCACTCCAAAGACAATCCCCCTGTCGATCTGGGCTATGCTCCGTATACCGGCGCAACCCCTCTCAAACCCAAGCTGTATTGGCGGTACTTGGGTTTTTATTTCGATCGCAAGCTCACCTTCACTGAGCATGTCCGATACTACTCTACCAAGGCTTTATCCACCGTTAAGGCGATGAAGATGCTTGGCAGCTCCACTCGAGGCTTGCGCCCTGTCCAGAAGCGCGTCCTTTACCGCGCCTGCGTACTTCCTATAGTTACGTATGGCTTTCCGTCTCTGGTACTTTGCAGCCGCTCGCTGCAAAGGTGCCCTTCATCATCTCTCTGTAATGCAGCGTTCGCTGCATTGTGGATCACCGGTGCATTTCGCACTTCTCCGACTGGTGGAGTGGAGGCCCTTGCGGGCCTCCCCCCATCAATCTCCTTCTTCGTCGTCTGTCTGAGCGAGCTGACTACCGGTTTGCCACCCTGACCCCGACTCATCCTGTGAGAGCATTCCTCTCTCGTTTAACTGCGGCACTATCGCGCCGCATCCCTCTCTTCGATCCAGACTATGTCTGAACCGGAAATATTCGCACTAGTGGGACTCTCTTTGAGTCCGACACTAATGTTCTCGCCCTGACGGAGACCTTACTCCCGATGAACCCGCTCTCACGACCGGGTGTTCGACTCATGGACCGCTTTGCGGACCAAGTCCATTTCGATGACTGCAAGATTTCTCGTGGCGATGCCGACAAGGAATTGAAGCAGCGCACCAAACACCTCGATAAGCTCCGCGACAAGATCTCGGAGAACATCGGGACCTACTATGGAGGGACAGACGCTAGTTTGCCCCTCTCAGGACGGTATCAAGCCATTGCGGCCTCCATCCTGTTCAGCGGCGGAGTTGAGCGCTGGCGCGCTCGGCATGTCGCAGGCAAAGTCACCGCCCCCGATGCGGAGCTATATGCCATCCGTTCTGCAATTGTCAATGCGACTTCGCTGACGATTGCACGGACATCTTCATATTCACGGACTCGATGGCCTCTGCCCGTCGAGCTGTTGATCCCTCTATCCACTCGGACAGGGCCACTCTGTGGCTGTCTGCGAGGCTCTTCAGACTTGGTTCACCCGTAAGGATGGCCAGTCAATCACCTTTGTGTACGTCCCCTCAGCGCTTGCAGTGGGACCTGCATTACAAAGCACACGAGTACGCAACCGAACTCAAAGTCGCACTGGGCCCTCGCCCAGCTACATCTTTGACAGCCTGCGCATGCAGGCTGCCCTTTCCGCGGAGCCTCCTGGAATGTCATGTTCCAGGACCCCGAATATCGAGGTAGGAATTT
Source organism: Psilocybe azurescens (assembly GCA_023853785.1). Taxonomy (NCBI): domain Eukaryota; kingdom Fungi; phylum Basidiomycota; class Agaricomycetes; order Agaricales; family Agrocybaceae; genus Psilocybe; species Psilocybe azurescens. The sequence continues at coordinate 14,200 of JAJIRX010000369.1, read as the reverse complement.
TCTCCACCTCAAGACCGTCGACGGGCGGTCGCTCAGCCTGGGGGCAAAGACAACCCCTGGGTCCACTTCACGAACATGAGCTCTCCGCAGCTCTACGCACGCATGTGTAGGTGTATTCTGAACCATGCGCCCATCGGGTCCTACTATTCCCGATTCAATCTTAACGATGGTCATACATCGTGCCTGTGTGGGTGTCCTTGGGAAACCCGCACACACATCCTCACTTGCAAGAAGACGTACCGTCCTCCCAAGGCATGCGAGCTTAGGCAGCCAACCACGTTGTGCTACCTTCACTCATTTTTGGAGATGAACCCGAAAGTGTTCGCCTTCCGTTCGGCTCCCCTCGCGGGCGTCAGGTTGACAGCTGACGTTGGGCATTGTGGGGGAATCTTCGTTCGGCGGCCTTGATTGGCATGGGCCAATTATCCGCTTGGCTCGTGGTTGTTTGGCTATGCTGGGGTAGGCCGTTTTGTCGGGCTTGTTCGCCACTCGCTTCGGTGTTCGACTCACTACCTTCACCCAGGACCTGGGCCACGTTCACGAACGGCGTCGAGTATGTGGGAACCAGGGAGAGCTGGTACCGCTAGTCTCGGCTGCTGGACCTGGGCGCCCCCCGCCCTTGTTAGTTATCTCCTGCTGGTGCTGCATTTGCTCCACCCCAGGCTTCCTAAGGCTAGGGTCACTCCTATCCTATATCCCGCGAGGTTGTTCTTTGTAGATAGGTTCATTTCTTTGGTTCTTACTCTGCATCGAGGTTGGCGTTATATCCCCACATTAGTTACCCTGTTATGTGTTCAGCACGGTCATTTATCGTAGGCTTCAGTGTTTCCAACGGACTCTTAGTAGTTTCAGCGAACAGTTTCTTAGTAGTTACCTGGTCAGGCATTTGTGCTTAGCGACCGGACTGCTTTCGCGCACCGGTATACAAATTGATGATTTAAAAAAAAAAAAAAAAAAAAAAGGCGTTGAAGCGTGCACCAGGACGCTTCTGGAGGTGTACCGAAGCGAGGGCAGCCCACATAGCGACAGGATCGTCCAAAATAGAGGCAAAATGGATCTTCTGATTCTCTTCAACAGCCAGATAGATGTAGCCAGCTGCCTTGTCCGATTTGGTGTTCCAAGCGTCGAGTGCGGCCTCCTCAGTGTCCTTGGGTGGTGAGGACTGCCTAGGGGCCTTGGATTGACCGGAAACAATGCGCCAAACGCCCTGGGCACAAAGCCAAGCTTGCATTTCACCACACCATGATGGGTAGTTGGAAGCATTCAGTTTCGCAAAATTGAGCAGAGATGAAGAAGACATGATTGTGCGAGATGGGAGTGATGTGACGTGGTGGTAGTGAGCAGAGACGTGCGGGAACGTGTGCGAACGTTGTGACGTGATGAGGTGGCGGTACGAGCACGGGCGCCGGCCAGTGCGAAGCGAAAACACGAAGAGTGTGGAAATGAAAAGTTGAGACTTTTCGATGATATTGAATTTAAAGCGCAATGTGTGCGGGGCCCATAACCTGTTAAAGGCGGCGAGTTCGGAAACGTGCGAGACAGCTGTGGTCCGAGTTTCGTGGTCACACTGTATCAGACAGAGTGGCAATGAGGGCCTGAAGTCCAAAGTGAGTAACTGAGTGTATTGAGACTGAACTATGCTATCTACTTGCCTGAAGTCCAAAGTGAGTAACTAAGGAGTTCAAGCGGTGTGCTACAGCTACATAGGTGTCTGTCATGTGATCCCATCAGTCTGAGTCTGAAATATCAATTCTAACATAGACATGTTCAGCACCTACTGCGATGCGTCTCATGGCGACTGCAAAGACACAGGATGCTCTACAGGTGGTTATGTGACCATAATGGCTGGTGGTGCGGTTGGCTGGAGCAGCAAACTGCAAGGAATAGTTGCGCTTTCTACCACTGAAGCAGAGTTTATTGCAGCTGTTGAAGCAGGCAAGGAGATAGCATGGATGCGCAACATTCTGCGCGAATTTGGTTATCACATTGACAAGCCTTCCACTCTTCACATTGACAACCAATCTGCGATCAGCGTCTCCAAGAATCCTGAACACCAAGGACGCATGAAGCACCTGGACCTGCGCTTCTACTGGCTGCGTGACGCAGTAAATGACAAGATGATCAACCCTACATTTGTTTCAACTGATGAGCAAGTTGCAGACATTCTTACCAAACCTCTGCCTGCTGCGAAGGTTGAGTTCTGCAGAGAGGAGATGGGGATTTATGTTTAGAGTATATTTCATTCTTTTTATTTCTGAGACTGTTCAGATCACGGGAGGATGTTAGAATTGATATTTCAGACTGAGACTGATGGGATCACATGACAGACACCTATGTAGCTGTAGCACACCGCTTGAACTCCTTAGTTACTCACTTTGGACTTCAGGCAAGTAGATAGCATAGTTCAGTCTCAATATACTCAGTTACTCACTTTGGACTTCAGGCCCTCATTGCCACTCTGTCTGATACAGTGTGACCACAAAACTCGGACCACAGCTGTCTCGCACGTTTCCGAACTCGCCGCCTTTAACAGTGGGAACCAGGGAGAGCTGGTACCGCTAGTCTCTGCTGCTGGACCTGGGCGCCCCCTGCCCTTGTTAGTTATCTCCTGTAGGTGTTGCATCCACTCCACCCCAGGCTTCCTAAGGCTAGGGTCATTCCTATTCTATATTCCGGCGAGGTTGTTCTTTGTAGATATGTTCTTGTCTTTGTTTCCTATTCTGCATCGAGGTTGGCGTTATATCCCCACAGTAGCTTCCCGTTATGTGTTCAGCATGGTCATTTATCGTAGGCTTCAGTGTTTCCAACGGACTCTTAGTAGTTTCGGCGAACAGTTTCTTAGTAGTTACCTGGTCAGGCATTTGTACTTAGCGACCGGACTGCTTTTGCACACCGGTATACAATTGATGATTTTTTTTTAAAAAAAAAAATAGAGGTGAGTCGTAATGGACCAATAGGTGACTGGACGGTGGTAAGATCATGACTGTCTGGATGAATTTTATGTGCATCATATCCCTAATATAAGTCAAAGACCGTGTAGATGGAATGACCAGCAAAAGGAACAACGAAGTCATCAAAAACAGGAGGTACACCAGCATCATGATAAGAAATGGAGTTGAGGAGTTGAAGGTCATGGACAAGACAGATAGCACCGGTCGCTTTCTTCTTGACCCAGAAAATAGGTGATCGATAAGGAGCTTGACTTGGTTTGTACACACCAGCTGCAACTTTTTCACGTAAGAACTTTGTGACGTCTTTTTGAAGGCCTGGAGGAATAGGAATATTGCGTACAACCTATGGTTCATGATCTTCGATGGGTAGAATATAAGGGGAAAAATAATCTTCAGAAAATGTGCCACGTTCTGTTTGGTGAAAGGCTAAGGAACGTTCATTGAGCTGAAGGATGTGGAGAAAAAGTTTTTCTTCTTCGGGCCATAGGAATTGGTTGGTGTTGATTTTCATGGATTGAATATGTTCAGGTGTTAATTTTGCGGTATAGGTGAAGTCTGAAGGATGGGTAGGCAGTAAAGGAAGTGATAGAAGGGGGTCGACTGGAATACGTCGAATAACTTTGGCATACGCTGGAGTGATTTTGTTGATAGGTTTAACTTTGCGATCCACTCGTTTGTATGCGGTGTAGGAAATGGATGATGGGATTTCAGGGATAAAGGTAGATATGGAAGTGGGGAGGGAATATATGTATGGATAAGGATGATTTGAATAATCAATCATTTCGATTGTCTTTGGCTGTGATTTGCTGCATGGCTGTTGTTCGGAGGATCCACCCATTCTTTGAAAGTAAGCTGAGAATTCAGGTATCGAAGTTGATGATAGACACAGATAGATTTCGTCTTTCCACATTAGTGGGAAAGGTGACACTCTGGACATATTGAGCTGAGATAGTGTTATGGATTCTGTTTCTAGTAATACCATCAACGAACTCTTTGACCGCAAACAAACAGAGGATATGTGTGAGGGAAGCTGTTGATGAGGAGGAGGTCCTGCGTGCGACCAATGTAATTCCGATCTGATAGCAAAAGTGGTTGAGACGAGAGGGATAGCAATTCTCTTCCATGGAGTTGAGCGATTGATGGACTTGAACTGCAGAGGGGGAAGAAAACGGAAGAGGAAAAAGATAAAGCAGATGGAGAAGGAAAATGAAGTTGAAAATGAAAAACAAAAGACACAAAAGAAACTAGACAATGGAAGCGATGAGATAAATGAACGAGAAGAGTAGGGAGTCAGAATGAAAATGAAACAGCGATAAAATAAAAAAGAAGTTGATGAATAAATAAACGTTAGTTTAGCGACGTTTTAGTTGATGAAACCAACTATATATACAAAGGGAACGTTAAGAAAAAACATGGAGAATAAAAAAATGTTAGTTTAATGACATTTCGGTTGATAGAATAATGTACATAAGTGTCCGTGATGTAAACCAAAAAGAACAATATGGAAAAACAATTAACTAACCCATGCAGTCAATACACACCCATTCCATGGTAAGAGTCTTCCTCTGAGTTGTCTGGATCTGCCGGAGAATCCACATTGCTAGTGTCGAGAATAAGCTCTTCTGTGTGAGAACCTGGGGATTTCATATCACTATCATCGTCCTGAGGATGAAACAATTCTCCACAGTCGTTCAAAACAGCTGTCGCCGAGAAATCTTCTTCAACACAGCCCAGATTAAGAAGAAGGACACGAACAACCTCCATAACGTCCAAGATGTTGACGTCATCCGTAGAGGGAAGTGCATGTGCCACAGGCAATGGGACAGCATTTTCGATCTGTCGATCCGCATCGTTGAGGGAACCGGTGGAGAAGTCAGACAGTCTTGGACTTGGAGTGCGTAAGAGCGAGAATTCCTCTGTGATAGCAGGTGAATTGATTGACTGACGCACACCCAACTCTTCTATCTGCTGGTCATTTTCGAAAGCATCCAGACTAATTGCGTCGGCAGAATCAGCAGTGGTCGTCGTTTGAGTTGTGATGGAAATCAAGATAGGAGGGGAGGGAGCAGAGGCTGCAGGCGTTGAGAATCTTTGACCCATTGGCTCCTCAGTGGAAGTGGCAATGAGGGGGGATGTTGGGTCTGCAGGAGCATGAATGATTTCAGGGGGAGCAGGACTGGCGTTATATGAGGCAGGAGAGTTGTCTGTGTTACCATAAATAAAATGCACAAAAGCCGTCCCTTATTCGAATGTATAAGTTTCATTGATGCAGGCTCGTCGAGTGGTGTCTCTGAGAGTCCAGTCTTCAAAACGGCGACCATCGTCAAGTCCTGTGGCGGTAATGTGAGCATTAGGGGAATAGAATGTCGTTTGGTGATTAATATATCCATTTGGGGATTGTAAGGGAGGAGACTCGTCCAGGTCTTCTTCGTCTTCTTGTTGTTCGCTCAGCTCTGAGTTGTAATCTTCAGCTGAGTATTCAGTATCATCATGTGTGCAGACATACGTGGGTTCTGGCCAGGGCGATCTCCATCCACGATCAGCTTCTGTGAGTCCTGGCCAATCATGTTCAATTAGGGTGCGTGTCCAGGGATTGATGTCATTTCCTTCTTGGGCGGTTTCATTGTTCTGCGAAGCATCATGAGATTCCCCTGAATCTGGCGGGGATAGCGTTTCATGTGAATCATGTGAAGGTACCGCAAGTGAGTCATGCGAGTCATAGAAGTCGGTGGTGTTGTCTGAGTTAGAGGTCATGGGAATGTCAGGGGATGAGTCGTGGGATGAGTCATGGACAGGATTAGGGTGTGTGAGAAGAATAGATGGTTCCGGCAGACTGGGGGTCTCTTCCGGATATTGTTTTTGATATTCCCTGAACTCATCAAGAGATCGGAGGGGCTGCTGAGAGTGTTGAAAGATATAAGCTCGTAAAGCACTGAGGGTGAATTTCTAGGTGTTGCGATCATGATCAAAGATAGCTAGCATCTGGGCTTTGAGTCTATTCCATTCTTTGGTGTGGTAGTCGCTAAGGCCTTCGACAATTTCGTGGCTTTGACGATTGCAGTAAAGATACATGTAGCGGACCTTCTCATCATCTGTGGTGACACTGTACTGAAGGAATAGACGGTCACATTGGTCTAAGAAATTCTTGACCTCTGTGTAAGATCCAGAGAACTTTGGAGCACCAGTTGCAGTAGAGACAGGCATATCGACAGGAGTGCGCTGAATAATTGTTGTACCCATGGTGGGAAGAAGAGCAGGAGTTAAAACAGGAGCAGGAGTCGCAGAATCAGATGGATTGGTCATAGTAGAAAAATAACGGAACCAAGAGCAAGATACAGTCGCCTAGAAAGAGCCTAAAGGGAGCCTAGAAAGAACCTAGAAAAACCTAGAAAAAACCTAAAACAAAAGCTAAAAAATGGAAATGGAACGGTGGAGAGTGCTAGAGGGATGTGGGGAAGGAGTACAGATGATAGAATTTGATTTAAAGGCTGGCAAGTTGATAAAGTGTTGGATATGAACCTAGAGAAACCCTCCCTCGTGGTGGGCTCCAGATGAACTACGTGAGTGTGTGATTTGATATATAAATCAAAAACCAAAACACAAACCAGAGAGGAATGGTCTAGACTAGATAAGACGACTCTCTCCCTGTTGAGTTAATGTGAGGGCTGGCTTGGCCACTAGGTTGTGAAGATATATGTGGTCTGAGGAGGGCAGGGATGTATGAAGGAGGAGGAATGGATGAGGGAATATAAAATGCCCTTGAGTATTTACTGGGAGGAAGCAACCTGACTTGATTGGGGTAGAATGGTGTGAATGAAGAGTGATGACTGTGGAGGGGCCAAATGACTAGATAAATTGTAGAGATGGATACGGGAGCAGGAGTGAGAATGTAGTCTTGATCCTAGTGCACTTCAATCGAGTCTACAGCGTCTGCAAAGCTAGAAGTAAAGCCTGCTGATAGAGTAATGGCTTGAGCGGCCTGGAGTGATAGATGGTGAAGGATTGTGTGATGTTCTTGAACCAAAAAATCAAACAGAGTGGTGAAGTGAATGAGGGATGACTAGGGCGATGAATGAAGATGACAACAAGACCAAGATTGCAGAATAAAAATATTCTGGAGCAATAGAAGCGATGGGGAGTTGAGGATCTTGATGTAGAGGAAGAATGAAGGGTCTGGAGGATGATAGGATCAAAATGAACTGGATAAATTGCTCTGGGATGTGAGAGCGTGGGTGGTTGGATAGGCTGGTCTACCCTCTGATAATGTCTTGAATAACTGGAGTGATTGTTGAATTTTGTGCTGAATATTGATAGAGATTGATTAAATGCGTGCTTGGAGTGCTGGACTGAGTACTTGATAACTTGAAATCTTTACTGTGAAGAAAGTTGGGGCTTGTAACTTCCTTGCATTTCAAGCGATACTAATACATGGTTTATATACCAGAGAACATAGAAAAATATTTAAAAGAGATCAAGCGTCCAAACTATACTAATCATTCTGTAGAACGACACCCAGTAGTCCCATCTGTCAACTACATACAATAGATTGAAGGCTAACGGAGTTTAGGAGTGAAAAATAGAAGGATGAGTAAGTAAGTAACATAGGATGAGTAAGAAGTATAAGCAGGATTATGAAAAGCGAAGTGAGATGAGTAAGAAAGAAGCGAAGCTAAGTAAGTATAATAAGCAAGAATGACAAAAGGAAGGAAGGATCAATCATATGAAAGTGTCAGACAATAGAAAAGGAGCCAAAATAGCAAACAAGTACCATGCTAATGAATAGAACCAGTCTATTCATGGCACAGCTCAGTCATCCATTACCAAGACTGCTGAGTGAGACAAAGATTTGCTGCATATGTGGAATCCAGTTAAGGACCAAATAGTTGTAGATGATCAAATGCTGATGACGATGGTGATATATGATGCTGTGCAGTGCTGTGTGTACTAGGATGGATAGGAATGATGTCCAAGAATAATTTGCGCATAGCCTTGAGGTTTGAAATAGATAGACGATTGAATCATTGATAGAGAATGTAACTGATCAAAGGATTGAAGTGGAGATTGAAAGTTGGAATGGAGCTTGAAGTAGACTGTGAATGGGCTTTGACGTTGAATATTGAGGGATGTGCTTCAGATAAAAATGCGAAATAATAACCCTGGCTTCTGCATGCAATGGGGAGTCAAGACAGACGCTCTAAGCTTATAGATAAATCTCATATCCAATCAAAATTGGTGTATGACACCGGACCAGACCCTGATGGCACAGGTCACCTGGGTATACAACGCCATAGGCAAGTCGGATCATATCCCGCTCGCTACTATTTTATCGATCTCTGCTGATTCTGGGGTCGCGCCCCGCAGAGCTCTCAAAGCTGACAGAGAGGAGCAAATCCGCTTTGTCAGAGTCATTGAGGGAGAGTTTGCCATGAAAGTGGACAAACATGCTCCTCTCGATACACCTGACCAGATTGACGCGAGTGGCACAAGCCATTGCTGATTCGTTTTCTGCAGCATGGGAAACCTGTTCCAGAGAGGTCACTATTATGAGGCGCTCAAAACCGTGGTGGATGGATGAGTGCTCAGTTGCACTTCAAGCCTACCGGGAACATGGTCTCCTGGAGGACTGAAAGCTTTATCGAAAGGCAGTTAAAAACGCCAAACGGGTGTTCTTTGATTCCAGGATCACAGAAATATCTATTACCAACAAGCGCACTTGGGACCTGATGTCATGGGTTCAACAGTGCAAGCTACCACCATGCGAGGCTATTCAATATCAGGGCAGCCTTGCCACGCCCTTCCTCAGTTGTGGGATGCACTCCACAATACTTATAACTCGGCGTTGGACTGTCTGTTCGACATCAACATACTCGACTCTATCCCAGACATGCCCGTCCAGGGATGGGTCCCATTCTCTGCACTTGAGATGCAGGAGGCTCTGGCCTCTTGCTCCAACGTGTTGGCCCCAGGGCCAGACCACATCAAGTAGTCTCATCTCAAGATGTTGATGCGTGGTCCCACCCACGTCTTCACCGTCTTACTTTTGCTTCCCAATGCCTGCCTTCGGGTTGGCCACTGGCCCAAGCACTTCAAGGAGTCCATGTCAGTTATCATTCAGAAACTGAACAAGCCCTCCTACTCTGCTCCAAAGGCGTTTCAGGCCTATTGTGCTTCTGAACACCGTTGATAAATTGATTGAGAAAATGCTTTCCAATCACATTCAGTTTGATGGCGTCGCTTCAGATGTCTTCCACCCAAACCAGATCAGAGGGATCCGTCAACAATCCACCGAATATGCTGGTCTCATCCTGATGCACATGGTGCACGCTGGGTGGGCCAAGGGACTCAAGACTAGCGTCATTGCCTTTGATGTCGCTTCTCAGTTCTTTCTGTTGCTCAACCATGAGGTTCTCATGGCTATCCTCCCGGAAGTTAGGGTTTAGTGACAATGTCGTTAAATTGTTCTTCCATTATTTGGTTGGTCGCTCTACGCAGTACGCGTGGGGCGACTTTATCTCTGACCTTTGCCAGGCAGATGTAGGAGTGGGACAGGGCGGAGCCCTGTCCCCGGTCCTCTCTGCTCTCTACCTTACCCTCATTATGAGGCTATTCGAGCTGGATCCACTCACTCGTTGTCATACACCAATTTTGATTGGATATGAGATTTATCTATAAGCTTAGAGCGCTCTGTCTTGACTCCCCATTGCATGCAGAAGCCAGGGTTATTATTTCGCATTTTTATCTGAAGCACATCCCTCAATATTCAACGTTGAAGCCCATTTACAGTCCACTTCAATCTCCATTCCAACTTTCAATCTCCACTTCAATCCTTTGATCAGTTACATTCCCTATCAATGATTCAATCGTCTATCTATTTCAAACCTCAAGGCTATACGCAGCTTATTCTTGGACATCATTTCTACCTATCCTAGTATGCACAGCACTGCACAGCATCATATATCACCATTGTCATCAGCATTTGATCATCTACAACTATTTGGTCCTTAACTGGATTCCACATATGCAGCAAATCTTTGTCTCACTCAGCAGTCTTGGTAATGGATGACTGAGCTGTGCCATGAATAGACTGGTTCTATTCATTAGCATGGTACTTGTTTGCTATTTTGGCTCCTTTTCTATTGTCTGACACTTTCATATGATTGATCCTTCCTTCCTTTTGTCATTCTTGCTTATTATACTTACTTAGCTTCGCTTCTTTCTTACTCATCTCACTTCGCTTTTCATAATCCTGCTTATACTTCTTACTCATCCTATGTTACTTACTTACTCATCCTTCTATTTTTCACTCCTAAACTCCGTTAGCCTTCAATCTATTGTATGTAGTTGACAGATGGGACTACTGGGTGTCGTTCTACAGAATGATTAGTATAGTTTGGACGCTTGATCTCTTTTAAATATTTTTCTATGTTCTCTGGTATATAAACCATGTATTAGTATCGCTTGAAATGCAAGGAAGTTACAAGCCCCAACTTTCTTCACAGTAAAGATTTCAAGTTATCAAGTACTCAGTCCAGCACTCCAAGCACGCATTTAATCAATCTCTATCAATATTCAGCACAAAATTCAACAATCACTCCAGTTATTCAAGACATTATCAGAGGGTAGACCAGCCTATCCAACCACCCACGCTCTCACATCCCAGAGCAATTTATCCAGTTCATTTTGATCCTATCATCCTCCAGACCCTTCATTCTTCCTCTACATCAAGATCCTCAACTCCCCATCAGCTTCAGTTGCTCCAGAATATTTTTATTCAGCAATCTTGGTCTTGTTGTCATCTTCATTCATTGCCCTAGTCATCCCTCATTCATCATCCTTTCTTGTTCCGGTACTGCCACGTATCCACCGTGAGAAATTTCTGCTCATCGTCGCAAACGTTCTACACAAAGAATTATTTGGGTAACCACCCCCAGCATTACCACCACTGGTAGTACTAGCTTGGTTCAACCGAGCTATGCCGCCTAAACAGCAACCCACAAGGCCACCGTCCCCGTTTCGGTCGGTGTCCTCCTCAGCCAGATCCCCTGCAGCTCAACCTTCGCCGACTGCATCCCCGGTCCCTACAGCGGGCGCTTCCTGCTGTTCGAGACACTTATAGTCAAGGCCCGGTCCCTGCTTCACGTGGGGCACGCACCGCCCAACCCAGTCGCTCTGCCACGTCTTCGAGGCAGTCATCTCGTCATCGCACTCCCACGGTTACTGCCAGGGACAACACCGCCCAGCCCTCTGACGCTTCCCTTGCCGGCAAGGTCTGAGGACGAAGATATGGAAGACTCTTCATACCTATCACTCAGTTACGGCGATGCCGATGTGGTAGAAGATAGTCAAAGGATATTGGGAGCGCTCAGGACGATCGTTGGGTACATTAACTCATCTGACATCAACCTTCATTCGTCCCCCATTGGGGCATCCCTGGCTCAGGTGTTGGTGGATTTCACCCGCCAGACCTTCACTGGGGACCTGGGTACCACTCCCACTCCCGATAACACCCTCCCAATCCGCGGTTAGCGGACCTATTCGCTGCAGAAGAGGACACCATTCGAAGGCCATTGGCCATCGGTCCTGCTTCCCCAGACCCTCTCCGCATCTCCTCCCCCCCGCTTGGTCTGACCATGGGGGTGCTGGCGATGAAGACGTTGGCATGACTCCGGCCGAACCCGCTCATTCCTCTCGTAGAGCGCAGGCCAGGCCTCCTATCCGGCGCACAGCAGGAAAGGTGGGCTGACAAGCCCCTCCTGCTCCCCCTGCTCCTCTCAACCCCGCCCTCCGGCCAAGAAACCGGCTAGCCTAATCAGAGGCCCCCCAGTGCCTCCCACATCTACCCGCCCTGCGCGCCCTGCCCCTCGTTCCTACGCTGAGGCCGCTCGCAGAAGGCACATCCAGCAGCCAGCTACGCCGGCTGCCCCTCCATCCCGCCCCCCCCTCCCGCAAGGGTAGGAGGATCCCAGACTACACTTCACATGGCCCCTCAAGGCGCCAGATGCTTATCGACATGGGAGATCATGCGAAAGACGCTAATCTCACCACTTTATTCAAGGACTTGTCTGCCGACGTCCTCCTCCGCCAGGGCCTTCAAGGTCCTTGGTGTTGAAGTTGTTACCACGTGGTACTCCACCCACAGACAAAGTCCCCAGCGAGCGACACGGAGATCCTCCGTGGTGCGGTCACTGCTCATTTCAAGACCCACTACAAGTTCACGCCGTGGTCGGCATGCCCACGCCCAAGTCGTTTAATTGTTGACGCTCTCAGTTCCAAGGTACCCATTATGACCTGGATCATCTCACCGAACGGAAGAGGTTGCTTCGGCACTCAAAGCCTCTCCCATTTGGTCTTCATCGCACATTCTATGCGGGGACCCCGTGTAGTTCGCACTTCCAAAGCAAGCACCACCGCTACTGCTTTTGACATCTGGGACACCGGTGCCCGCGCTTCGCCAGCTAGTCGACAAACAGTTCATGTTCAGGGGCCGCCCCCTCTGGATACATTCTAGTTCAAGAGCTCCGGTGTCCCCTCTGCACTCGGTGTTGGAAGTGGGTCATCCCATCGGCCGCTGTCATGTCGCTGTCAAATGCCCGTTGCTCTGGTCCTCACAAGCTGGAGGAGCACCGCGCCGTTGCAGGCTGCTGCAAAGGCAATCCGAAGGTGGACCCCCTCAGGCACCTACGCCTGGCGGAGAGCCCTGCCCTCACACCCCCTCGCTGCCCAAATTGCGGAAAGAATTACGGTGTCCATGAGCGCGCTTTGCGTGTTCTGGAGTCACAGGTTCGATCAGCTTTGGCATGTCGAGAAATATCGTCAGGTACGAGCGAATTCTTTTGCGCACCGTCAATCCCTAACCAGCAGTCATTAGGATGAGTCAAACCGTCCAGGACCTTCTGGTTAGAATTTTGAGTTTCAACCGCGCAAAGTCCAGCCTAAGCATAGAAACTATACTCGAACATTTTGTATTAGCATACGGTATTGTTTTTATCCAAGAACCTCCTTGGAGGTTTGTCCGTACCGCACCGTCCACTTCTCGTAAGTCAGGCGATGATGTTATCGCCCCCATTGCATCCAGCTTGGCTGCCTATGGTACGCAACCCTGAACCCGACACTCGCCCCAAGGGTTATGGCCTATGTGTTCAACCGCTTGAAGGAGTTTCGCCTCGATAGCCGCGATCTTATTGATCACCGTAATGTGTTAATCCTCAGCCTGTTCACAAACGGACAGTGCTACAACCTGATGAACGTCTACTCAGATGAAACCTATACGGCCGCTCTCTCCTTGCGGAGGAGGCAGCCTCACTTCCACCTTTCATCTACATGGGGTGACTTTAACATCCACTCCCAGAATGGGATGGAGGCCATCGCGCTACCTGGGAGTTGCCACTAACTCTCAATACCAAGGGTGGAACTAGGTCTGCAACGGGCTCCTTTGTGAACCCACAACCTTTACCCTGCATCCAAGGCTTTCGCCAACAGTGATTGACTTGGTATTCGTGCAACCGGACCAGACCCTGACAGCGCAGGTCACCAGGGTGCACAACGCCATGGGCGGATGGACCATATCCCGCTTGCTACTACGTTATCGATCTCTGCTGATTCTGGGGCCACGCCCCGCAGAGCTCTCAAATCCGACAGAGTGGAGCAAATCCGCTTTGTCAGAGTCATTGAGGAGAGTTTGCCATTAAAGTGGATGAACATCTCTCAACACACCCGACCAGATTGATGGTGGCGCAAGCAATTGCTGATTCGTTCTCTGCAGCATGGGAAACCTGCTCCAGAGAGGTCACTATTACGAGGCGCTCAAAGCTGTGGTGGACGGATGAGTGCTCAGTCAGCGCTTCAGGCTTATCGGGAACATGGTCTCCTGGAGGACTGGAAGCTGTACAGAAAGGCGGTTAAAACGCCAAACGGTTTTCTTTGATTCTAGGATCACAGAAATATCCATTACCAACAAGCGCACTTGAATCTCATGCCGGGGTCCAACAGCCAAATTACCCCGTGTGAGGCTATTCAATATCAGGCAGCCTTGCCACGCCCTTCCTCAGTTGTGGGACGCTCTCCACAACACTTACAACTCAAGGCCAGACCGCGCTCACATTGGACATTTCTTGATTCCATCCCCGACATGCCCGTTCGGGATGGGTCCCATTCTCTGCACTTGAGATGCGGAGGCTCTGGCCTCTTGCTCCAACGTGTCGGCCCCAGGGCTGGACCACATCAAGTGGTCTCATCTAAGATGTTGATGC
>JAJIRX010000367.1:0-19186 GCA_023853785.1 Psilocybe azurescens | reverse complement strand
TCCTACTTGCCCAAAGGCATTCAGGCCAATTGTGCTCCTGAATACCGTTGGTAAATTGATTGAGAAAATGCTTTCCAATCGCATTCAGTTCCGATGGCATCGCCTCAGACGTCTTCCACCCAAATCAGATCGGAGGGATCTGTCAAAGATCCACTGAAGATGCCAGTCTCATCCTGATGCACATGGTGCGTGCTGGGTGGGCCAAGGGACTCAAGACTAGCGTCATTGCCTTTGATGTTGCTCAGTTCTTCCTGTCACTCAACCATGAGGTTCTCATGGCTATCTTCCGGAAGTTAGGGTTTAGCGACAATGTCGTTAAATTCTTCTCCCACTATCTGGTTGGTCGCTCTACGAGTATGGGGTGACTCTCATCTCTGATCTCCACCAGGCAGATGGGGACAGGGCTCCGCCCTGTCCCCAGTCCTCTCTGCTCTTTACCTTACCCTCATCATGAGGCTGTTCGAGCTGGATCCACTCACTCGTGGGTGTTTCCTGCTCTCATATGTTGATGATGGCACTCTTGTGGTGCAATCAAAGTCCCTTCTCGATAACTGTGAAGCCCTTAAACGGGCTTACAGTGTCATTTTCGAACTGTTCAGGAAATTTGGACTCGCACTGGAGCACAACAAGTCTGAAGTATTCCACTTCGACTGCTTGCACTCCAAAGACAATCCCCTGGTCGATCTGGGCTATGCTCCGTATACCGGGCGCGACCCCTCTCAAACCCAAGCTGTATTGGTAGTACTTGGGTTTTTATTTCGATCGCAAGCTCACCTTCACTGAGCATGTCCGATACTACTCCACCAAGGCTTTGTCTACCGTCGGGCAATGCAGATGCTTGGTAGTTCTACTCGAGGTTTGCGCCCTGTCCAGAAGCTGCCCTTTATCGCGCTCTGCATACTTCCTATAGTCACGTATGGCTTTCATCTCTGGTACTTTGCAGCCGCTTGCTGCAAAGGTGCCCTTCATCATCTTCTCTGTAATGCAGTGTTCCACTGCATTGTGGATTACTGGTGCTTTCCACACTTCTCCGACTGGTGGTGTGGAGGCCCTTGCGGGCCTCCCCCCATTAATCTCCTTCTTCGTCGTCTGTCTGAGCAAGCCGACTATCGGTTTGCCACCCCGACCCCGACACATCCTGTGAGAGCCTTCCTCTCTCGCTTTCAACTGTGGCACTATCGCGCTGCATCCCTCCCTTTTGATTCAGACTATGTCTGAACCGGAAATCTTCTGCACGAGTGGGACTCTCTTTGAGTCTGACACTAATGTTCTTGCTCTGACGGAGACCCTTCTCCCGATGAACCCGCTCTCACGACCGGGTGTTTGACTTATGGACCGCTTTGCGGACCAAGTCCATTTCGATGACTGCAAGATTTCTCATGGCGATGCCGACAAGGAATTAAAGCAGCGCACCAAACACCTCGATAAGCTCAGAGACAAGATCTCGGAGAACATCAGGACATATTACGGAGGGACAGACGCTAGTGTGCCCCTCTCAGGACGGTATCAAGCCATTGCGGCCTCCATCCTGTTCAGCGGCGGAGCTGAGGCGCTGGCGCGCTCGGCATGTCGCAGGCAAAGTCACTCGCGCCTGATGCAGAGCTATATGCCATCCATTCTGCAATCGTCAATGTGACCTCGCGTGATGACTGCACGGACATCTTCATATTCACAGACTCGATGGCCTCCGCCCGTCGAGCTGTCGATCCCTCTATCCACTCCGGACAGGGCCACTCCGTGGCGGTCTGTGAGGCTCTTCAGATGTTGTTCACCTGTAAGGATGGCCAGTCAATCACCTTTGTGTACGTCCCCTGCGCCCTGCAGTGGGACCTGCATTATAAAGCACACAAGTACACAACCAAACTCAAAGTCGCACTGGGCCCATGCCCAGCTACATCTTTGACAGCCTGCGCATGCAGCTGCCCTCTCAGCGGGCGCTTCCTGGAATGTCATGTTTCAGGACCCCGAATATCGAGGTAGGAACTTCCTCCACCTCAAGACCGTCGATGGAGCGGTTGCTCAGCCTGGGGGCAAAGATAAACCCTGGGTTCACTTCGCGAACATGAGCTCCCCACAGCTCTACGCACGCATGTGTAGGTGTATTCTGAATCATGCGCCTATCGGGTCTTACTATTCCTGATTTAATCTTAACGATGGTCATACATCGTGCCTGTGTGGGTGTCCTTGGGAAACCCACACACATATCCTCACTTGCAAGAAGACTAATCGTCCTCCCAAGGCATGCGAGCTTAGGCAGCCAACTACGTTGTGCTACCTTCACTCATTTTTGGAGATGAACCCGAAAGTGTTCACCTTCCATTTGGCTCCCACTCGCGGGCGCCGGGCTGACAACTGACATTGTGCATTGTGGGGGAGTCTTCGTTCGGCGGTCTTGATTGGCATGGGCCAATTATCGGCTTGGCTCGTGGTTGTTTGGCTATGCTGGGGGTAGTCCGTTTTGGCGGGGCTTGTTCGCCACTTGCTTTGGTGTTCGACTCACTACCTTCACCCAGGACCTGGGCCACGTTACGAACGGCGTTGAGTATGTGGGAACCAGGGAGAGCTGGTACCGCTAATCTTGACTGCTGGACTTGGGCGCCCCCACCCTTGTTAGTTATCTCCTGCTGGTGTTGCCTCCGCTCCACCCCAGGCTTCCTAAGGCTAGGGTCACTCCTAGTCTATATCCCGCGAGGTTGTTCTTTGTAGATAGGTTCATTTTATTGCTTCCTACTGTGCATCGAGGTTGGCGTTATATCCCCACATTAGCTACCCCGTTATGTGTTCAGCATAGTCATTTATCATAGGCTTCAGTGTTTCCAATGGACTCTTAGTAGTTTTGGCGAACAGTTTCTTAGTAGTTACCTGGTCGGGCATTTGTACTTAGCGACCGGACTGCTTTCGCGCACCAGTATACAAATTGATGAATTCAAAAAAAAAAAAAAAAAAAAAACTAGCGGTACCAGCTCTCCCTGGTAAAGGTGGCAAGTTCGGAAATGTGCGAGACACCTGTGGTCTGAGTTTCGTGGTCACACTGTATCAGACAGAGTGGCAATGAGGGCCTGAAGTCCAAAGTGAGTAACTGAGTGTATTGAGACTGAACTATGCTATCTACTTGCCTGAAGTCCAAAGTGAGTAACTAAGGAGTTCAAGCGGTGTGCTACAGCTACATAGGTGTCTGTCATGTGATCCCATCAGTCTGAGTCTGAAATATCAATTCTAACATCCCCCGTGATCTGAACAGTCTCAGAAATGAAAAGAATGAAATATACTCTAAACATAAATCCCCATCTCCTCTCGGCAAAATTCAACCTTTGCAGCAGGCAGAGCCTTCGTAAGAATGTCTGCAACTTGCTCATCAGTAGAAACAAACGTAGGGTCGATCATCTTGTCATTTACTGCATCGCGCAGCCAGTAGATGCGCAGGTCCAGGTGCTTCATGCATCTATGGTGTTCGGGATTCTTGGAGACACTGATCGCAGATTGGTTGTCAATGTGAAGAGTGGAAGGCTTGTCAATGTGATAACCAAATTTGAGGAGAATGTTGCGCATCCATGCAATCTCCTTGCCTGCTTCAACAGCTGCAATGAACTCTGCTTCAGTGGTAGAAAGTGCAACTATTCCCTGCAGTTTGCTGCTCCAGCCAACTGCACCACCAGCCATAATCGTCACATAACCACCTGTAGAGTGTCCAGTGTCTTTGCAGTCACCATGAGACGCATCGCAGTAGGTGCTGAACATGTCTAGACCCAGCTTGCCCGAGTAGTGCAACTTGTGATCAAGTGTACCCTTCAAATAGCGCAATAGATGTTTTACTGCTGCCCAGTGTTTGGGACCAGGATTGCTGTTAAAGCATTCCAGATAGGCAACAACATGTGCAATGTCACTGCGGGTCATGGAGGCGAGATATTGAAGCCGAACCAATGCAGCAGAGATAGGGAACATTTTGCATGAATTGCAAATCTTCTGGTGACGAAGCACCCATTTCCTTGGTGAGAACAGTGCCAGGAATCATAGGAGTCAACACAGGACTGCAATCAGTCATGTTGTAGTGTTCTAGAATGTCTAGAATGAACTGGCATTGGTGTAGAGCAATTGTGCACGATTTGTGGTCTCTCATGATGCCTACACCAAGCAGGAACTCCATTGGACCAAGATCTCTGCATTTGAAGTGCTCAGCTAACTGCTTGACTGCTCTATCAATTGCAGCTCCATCCTTGCAAGCTATGGTGATATCATCGATGTAAATGGGCACAAACATGCGAACATGGCCATCAGAGTAGATGTAGACAGATCTGTCTGCTTCAACTCGCTTGAATCCCATTTGGGTGAGTGCTGCATGCAATTTGATGTTCCACTGACGAGCTGACTGCTGGACGGATGCGTGTTCAGTCAGCGCTTCAGGCCTACCGGGAACATGGTTCTCCGGAGGACTGGAAGCTTTATCACAAGGCGGTTAAAAACGCCAAACGGGTGTTCTTTGATTCTAGGATCACAGAAATATCTATCACCAACAAGCGCACTTGGGACCTTGAGTGCCGAGGCAACCTCATCCCGTTCGGTGAGATGGTCCAGGTCATAGTGAGTACCTTGGAACCGAGGGACGTCGACACCAGAGGAACGATTTGGACGTGGGCATGCTGACCCATGGCGTAAACTTGTAGTGGGCCTTGAAATGAGAAGTGATCGCTCCACGGAGGATATCCGTGTCACGCTCACTGGGGACTTTTGTCGGTGGGTACTCTGTACCCATCGTACGTGAGTTGAACACCAAGGACCTTAACACGAAGGCCTTGACGAGAGAGGACATCCGAAGACAAGTCCTTGAATAGAGTGGAGAGATTAGCGTCTTTTGCATGATCTCCCACGTCGATGAGCAACTGGCATCTAGAGGGGCTGTGTGCAGTGTAGTCTGGGATCTTCCTACCCTTGCGGGAGGGAGGCCTAGATGGAGGAGCAGCTGGCGAAGCTGGCTGCTTGATGGGGCGGCCTTGCGAGCGGTGTCCGCGTAAGAATGGGGAGCCGGGCGCGCAGGGCGTGAGGGAGGAAGGGGGCACCGGGGGGGCCTCTGATTAGGGACCACAGGCTTCTTGGCCGGTGGACAGGGTTGAGGAGGAGCAGGGGTAGAGGCAGGCTTGTCAGCCCGACCTTTCCCTTTGTCCTGCTGTGCTCAGATAGGAGGCCTGGCCGGCGATTCCTACAAGAGGAACGTGCGGGCTCAGCCAGTGTCATAACGATGTCGTCGTCTCCAGCTCCACCGTGGTCAGACCAAGTGGGGGGGAGGAGAGGCGGAGAGGGTCTGGAGAGTTCCAACCGACGGCCAAAGGCCGTCGAATAGTGTCGTCTTCTGCAGTGAATAACTCCGCAACTGCACGGATTGGGAGGATGTTTTTGGGAGTGGGAGTAGTACCCAAGTCCCCATTGAAGGTTTTATGGGTGAAATCAACCACCGCTTGAGCCAGGGATGCCCCCATGGGGGATGAATGAAGATCGATGTGTGAGGAATTGACATACTCCATGATCGTTCTGAGTGCCCCAATAATCCTTTGACTATCTTCTACCACGTCGGAATCTCCGTAACTGAGTGATAGGTAAGAGGGGGGTTGTCCATATCTTCGTCCTCAGACCTCGCGGGTGACGGAGCGTCGGAGGGCTGGGCAGTGTTGTCTCTGGCAGTAACCGTGGGAGTGCGATGACAAGAACTCTGCCTCGACGATGTGGCAGAGCCGACTGGGTTAGGCGGTGCATGCAGTACTTTACAGTGCCCCACGGGTACGGTCGGAACCGCTTGGACCTAGTCGGAACCAATCGGAATCCACTCGGACCCACTCAGAACCAGTCGGAATCACCGGAATTTCTCATAATGTACTTGTTCAGTGTATAATACAATGTTTAGTCAGCATTACATAATAATTGCTTACATAAGCTTATAAATAATGTATTGAAATCACATGATATAGTCTGCTTAGTCAGTATTACATAATATTTTTACATAAGCTCTTAAGTAATCATTCAGGTCACATGATATTTGTAATAAATGCGAAATTATAAAATACACTCAACAGGAATTGAACCAACAGCTTCATATATATATATTAATTCTATACACACATTACCAACTACACTATTATTGCTTGTGGTATTATCAACATTTTATGAATTATATACCATTCTTTACAACATCCAATAATATATTCTGGCACTTCCTCTGAAGCTATACCCACATATTATATATCAAAATGATCAGAAAATTGAGGGCAATGCATCTGTAATTACACCATCATCAGAATATTATGTTGGCATGTTCAATATACAAAATACTGTAAATTTAAATATATATAGATATTGTAAACTATATTTTGCAACAAAATAGCACTCTGTTAGCTACATATTAATAGTTTTACAATAATACAAATTAATGGAATACAAAATTAATTTTATTCAAGACATTTAGATTATATAAGCACAGATTTATATGAAAAATAGGTATTTCTTTATTAGAAATTTTTAATTTTATATAACTATTACATAAACATATTCTCCTCAATTTTACAATTCTAACAATACCAAATTTGTCACAAACTGTTGAGATCTATATATACTTTTGTGTTATTACTTGCTGAGCTGTAAATAGTATGCTGACATAATATAGTTCCGCTTGGTACCACTCGGATTCCACTCGGAATTGGGTCTAATTGGGTTTCAAATTTGATGAATTCCACTTGGATTCCAGTCGGATTCCGGTTGGATTCCGATCGGATTTTGGTCGGACTTGTTAACAATGGAACTGGTCGGTACCAGTGGTTCCAATCAGAATCCAGTCAGAATCCGGTCAGAAAAATTTGGACATTTCACTGCTAATTTGGCAGGGACACTGCCAAATAAAATTCCGATCAGAACCAGTCGGATTCTGACCAGTTCCGATCGGTACCTGTGGGGAGTGTAAAGACCTCGGTGCGTGCCCCACGTGAAGCAGGGACTGGGCCTTGGCTATAGGTCTCTCAACAGCAGGAGCGCTCGCTGTTTGAGCCGGGATGCAGTCGACGAAGGTTGAGCTGCGGATGGTTTGACTCTGGAGGTCGCTGTCTGAAAAGGGGACAGTGGCCTTGTGGGTTGCTGTTTAGGCGGCATAGCTATGGACACCCAAAGCTAAACTGCCAATGGTGGTGCTGCTGGGGTGGTTACCCAAGTAGATCTTTGTTGAGAACGTTGTTGACGATGAGCAAGTTTTTCTCACGGTGGCTATGTGGCAGTACCGGAACAAGAAAGGATGCACCCAAAGACACTGAGGAGGCCGCACTCGACGCTTGGAACACCAAATCGGACAAGGCAGCTGGCTACATCTATCTGGCTGTTGAAGAGAATCAGAAGATCCATTTTGCCTCTATTTCGGACGATCCTGTCGCTATGTGGGCTGCCCTCGCTTCAGTACACCTCCAGAAGTGTCCTGGTGCACGCTTCAATGCCTATGACGACCTATTCTCTATTAGGAAGCAAGAAGAAGAATCTCTGCAATCCCTCATGAACAGGGTGGACACTGCCATTCACAGGATTCAAGATCTTCGGCCTAAGGACTTCACTCTCACCAATCTAGATGATGAGCTGGCAAGCATGACATTCATTAGGGTGCTTCCAGACGAGTTCAGTGGCTTTGCTTCGTCTCTATTGCTCATGGACAAGTTGGAGAAGGCTACCATTCAACAGGCCTTTGTCACAGAGGAGTCCCAACGTCACCATCGCGCTTCTGCTGTTCCTAGCGTCGCCTCTGCACTTGCAGCATCGTCATCTCGCACTCCTGCGCCCCCCTATGCTTCTCTGCACGTTTTGTGGCATGAACAACCACATGCAAGCTGAATGCAGCCGATATCTCAACTCTCAAGAGAAAGCGAAGGAAAGTGTCCGCACTAGATACAAGAACAGAGGTCAGAAGGCCAGGAAAGCGCAGGAGACCACTGAGAAGGATCCCAAGCCAGAATTTGCTGGAAATGCAAGTGCACTGTCTACATCCGCTTCAAACACCTCCCAAAGCGATGCTAACTTTGATTGGCTCACAGACACAGGTGCCAGTAGTCATATGACACCGCATCAGCGCATGGATACGCAATTACACGCCCCTACATCGTCCCAGTCAAGTTAGCAGACAACACCATCATCTATTCAGCTGGTTTTGGGAGTGTGATGATCAATCCGGTGATAGATGGTCAGGAATCGCGTTCTGTAGAGCTTACACGAGTTTTGCATGTTCCCCTACTCCGCAACAATCTATTGGCATGTTTATACCTTACCAAACACAAAGGCATCTGCATGGAAGTGAATGAGACCACCATGTTCTTTAAACACGACGGAACGACGCTATTCACAGCTACAGTCACCTCGCAAAATTGTGGCATTCTAGATGCATCCACTGAGCCAATTTCCGAATGTGCAAGCGCAGCTTCAACTCTCCCAATGGACATCAATCTTTGGCATCGTTGCTGTGCGCACCACAGTCGTGCTACAATCAAGCAATTGATACACGGCGATCTCGTGTTCGGTCTCGTCGTTACGTCCAAAGATCAGCCCGATCCGATTTGCGAGGCATGTCTGGCAGGCAAAATGACATCTGCACCATTTC
Source organism: Psilocybe azurescens (assembly GCA_023853785.1). Classification (NCBI taxonomy): domain Eukaryota; kingdom Fungi; phylum Basidiomycota; class Agaricomycetes; order Agaricales; family Agrocybaceae; genus Psilocybe; species Psilocybe azurescens. Next base: position 10,575 of record JAJIRX010000367.1, on the reverse strand, counting down.
CCAGCTCCACAAGAGAATCACTTGAACCACTTGAGCTCATCCATTCTGACCTTCATGGACCTCTCCCTGTTGCCAGTCCGGAGGGATACCACTATTGGATCACTTTCCTTGATGACTGTACCAAGCTGCATGCTGTACTGTTCTTAAAGCAAAAGAGCGACGCTTTTGAGGCTTTTAAGACGTTCAAAGTGTATGCTGTTAGAAATAGACAATAATGCACGAATCAGTAGCTATACTGATGAGTAACAATAGAGTCAAATCTCAAATGCGCAACAATGACAAGTATGAGTGAAAATAGTACTCCAAATCTGGTTCTAGTGTCTTTGTTTCCTCAGACATAGTAGGAATACTGGTCTTTTACATGGCTAAGTGTCTAAAAATGGCGAGGCGTGACTATAGGTGTCCACAATATTGTGTCAAAACACCAAACCTATAATTACGTGACAAATTATATATCATCGGAACCATCTCAACGAGGGGATTCCGGATCAGTAATCAGAATTTGAATAACTTTACTCTACAAAAAGTTATTAACAGAACAGTGTGCAAAAACACCGAAAAGAGCGAATTCTAACTAAGTGTCCATTTGTACAAGTCCAAATATCAAGTGTAGAACATTAGAAACAAAGTGTTTAATCACAAAAACTAACAGATGGAGGGCACCTTTGCAGCGGGCGGCTGCAAAGTACCAAAGTCGGAAGCCGTACGTAACTATAGGCAGTACGCAGGCACGATAGAGGACGCGCTTCTGGACAGGGGCGCAGACCTCGAGTGGAGCTACCCAGCATCTTCATCGCCTTAACGGTGGACAAAGCCTTGGTAGCATAGTATCGGACATGCTCAGTAAAGGTGAGCTTGCGATCAAGTAGAAACCCAAGTACCGCCAATACAGCTTGGGTTTGAGAGGGGTTCGCGCCGGTATACGGAGCATAGCCCAGATTGACAGGGGGATTGTCTTTGGAGTGCGAGCGGTCGAAGTGGAATACTTTGGACTTGTCGTGCTCCAGTGCGAGTCCAAATTTCTTGAACAATTCGAATATGACACCATAAGCCTGCTTAAGGGCTTCACAGTTATCGAGGAGGGACTTTGATTGCACCACAAGAGTGCCATCATCAACGTATGAGAGCAGGAAGCACCCACGAGTGAGTGGATCCAGTTCGAATAGCCTCATAATGAGGGTAAGGTAGAGAGCAGAGAGGACCGGGGACAGGGCGGAGCCCTGCCCACTCCTACATCTGCCTGGCGAAGGTCGGAGATGAAGTCGCCCCACACGTACTGCATAGAGCGACCGACCAGATAATGGGAGAAGAATTTAACGACATTGTCGCTAAACCCTAGCTTCTGGAGAATAGCCATGAGAACCTCATGGTTGAGTGACAGGAAGAACTGAGCGACATCAAAGGCAATGACGCTAGTCTTAAGTCCCTTGGCCCACCCAGCACACACCATGTGCGTCAGGAGAAGGCCGGCATCTTCGGTGGATCGTTGACGGATTCCTCCGATTTGGTTTGAGTGGAAGACGTCTGAAGCGACGCCCGTCGAACTGAATGCAATTGGAAAGCATTTTCTCAATCAATTTGCCAACGGTATTCAGGAGCACAATTGGCCTGAATGCCTTTGGAGCAGAGTAGGAGGGCTTGTTCAGTTTCGGAATGATAACCGACATGGACTCCTTGAAGTGCTTAGGCCAGTGCCCAACCCGAAGGCAGGCATTGGCAAGCGCGAGCAAGACGGTGAAGACATGGGTGGGCCCCCGCATCAACATCATAAGATGAGACCACTTGATGTGGTCCGGCCCTGGGGCCGACACATTAGAACAAGAGGCCAAAGCCTCCCGCATCTCAAGTGCAGAGAATGGGACCCATCCTCGAACAGGCATGTTGGGGATGGAATCGAGTATACTGATGTCGAACGTGTGGTCCGACGCCCGAGTTATAAGTGTTGTGGAGTGCATCCCACAACTGAGGAAGAGCATGGCAAGGCTGCCCCTGATATTGAATAGCCTCGCACGGTGGTAACTTGCGCTGCTGGACCCAAGACATGAGGTCCCAAGTGCGCTTGTTGGTAATGGATATTTCTGTGATCCTGGAATCAAAGAATACCCGTTTGGCGTTTTTAACCACCTTGGGATAAAGCTTCCAGTCCTCCGGAGAACCATGTTCCCGGTAAGCCTGAAGCGCTGACTGAGCACTCGTCCGTCCACCATGGTTTTGAGCGTCTTGTAATAGTGACCTCTCTGGAGCAGGTTTCCCATGCTGCAGAGAACAAATCAGCAATAGCTTGCGCCACTGCGTCAATCTGGTCGGGTGTGTTGAGAGGAGTGTGTTCGTCCACTTTAATGGCAAACTCTCCCTCAATGACTCTGACAAAGCGGATTTGCTCCTCTCTGTCGGCTTTGAGAGCTCTGCGGGGTGTGGCCCCAGAATCAGCAGAGATCGATAAGGTAGTGGCGAGCAGGATATGATCGGACTTGCCCTGAGCGTTGTGCACACGGGTGACCTGAGCCGTCAGGGTCTGGTCCAGTTGCACGAATACCAAGTCAATCACTGTTGAGCAAAAGCCTTGGATGCGGGGGTAGAAGGTTGGCCCCGGGTTCACAAAAGGAGCCCGTTGCAAGCCTAGTTCTGCCGCAGTGTTGAGGAGCTGAGTGGCAACTCCTGGATGGCCGATGGCCTCCATCCCATTCCTGGGAGTGGATGTTAAAGTCACCCCCATATAAATGAAATGTGGCAGTGAGGCCGCCTCCTCCGCAAGGAGGAGAGCAGCCGTATGGGTTTTGTCTGAGTAGATGTTCATTAAGTTGTAGCTCTGTCCATTTCGCGAACAGGCTGAGAATTAACACATCGCGATGATTGATAAGATAGCGACGCATTGAGGGCAAAACTCCTTCAAGCGGTTAGACACATATGCCATAACCCTTGGGCGGGTATCGGGTTCAGGATTGCGTACCATAGGCAACCAAGATGGATGCAATGGGGCGCCGATGACATCATCACCAGACTTACGAGAAGTGGACAGTGCGGTGTGTACAAACCTCCAGGAGGTTCTTGGATAAAAACAATATTGTATGCTAATACAAAATGTTTGAGTATAGTTTCTATGCTTAGGCTGGACTTTGCGCAATTGAAACTCGAAATTCTAACCGGAAGGTCCTGGACGGTTTGACTCATCCTAATGACTGCTGGTTAGAGATTGACGGTGCACGAAGGAATTCGCTTGTACCTGACAATATTTCTCGACATGCCAAAGCTGATCGAATCTGTGACTCCAGAACACGCAAGCGCTCGTGGGCACCATGATTCTTTCCGCAATTTGGGCAGCGAGGGGTGTGAGGGCAGGGCTCCCCGCCAGGCGTAGGTGCCTGAGGGGGGTCTGCCTTCGGATTGCTTTTGCAGCAGCCTGCAACGGCGCTGATGCTCCTCCAGCTTGTGAGGACCAGAGCAACGCGGGCATTTGACAGCGATCGCGTGGCAGCAGCCAACAGGATGACCCCACTTCCAACACCGAGTGCAGAGGGGGATGCCGGAGCTCTTCGAACTAGAACGTATCCAGAGGGGGGCGACCCCTGATCATGAACTGTTTGTCGATGAGCTGGCGAAGCGCAGGCACCGGAGGTGGTGTCCCAGATGTCAAAGAAAGCAGTAGCGGTGGTGCTTGCCTTGGAAGTGCGAACTACGCGGGGATCCCTGCATAGAATGTGCGATGAAGACCAAATGGGAGAGGCTTTGAGTGCCGAAGCAACCTCTTCCCGTTCGGTGAGGTGATCCAGGTCATAGTGAGTACCTTGGAACCGAGGAACGTCGACAATTCGTAAGAACGACTTGGACGTGGGCATGCCGACCCACGGCGTGAACTTGTAGTGGGTCTTGAAATGAGCAGTGACCGCGCCACGGAGAATCTCCATGTCGCGCTCGCTGGGGACTTTGTCGGTGGATACGGAGTACCCATCGTAGGCAACTTCAACACCAAGGACCTTAACATGAAGGCCCTGGCAGAGGAGGACGTCGGCAGACAGGTCCTTGAATAGAGTGGTGAGATTAGTGTCTTTCGCATGATCTCCCACGTCGATGAGCATCTGGCGCCTTGAGGGGCCGTGTGAAGTATAGTCTGGGATCCTCCTACCCTTCGCGGGAGGGGGGGGGCGAGAGCAGGGGGCAGCCAGCGTAGCTGGCTGCTGGATATGTGCCTTCTTGCGAGCGGCCTCCAGCGTAGGAACGAGGGCAGGACGCACAGGGCGGGAGGAAGAGGGAGGCACTGGAGGGGGCCTCTGATTGGGCACAACCGGTTTCTTGGCTGGAGGGCGGGGTTGAGGAGGAGCAGGGGAGGAGGAGGAGGCTTATCAGCCCGCCCTTTCCCTTTGTCCTGCTGTGCTCGAATAGGAGGCCTGGCCTGCGTGCTCCTACGAGAGGAGCAAACAGGTTCAGTCGGAGTCATAACGACGTCGTCATTGCCAGCACCACCGTGGTCAGACCAAGCGGGGGGGGAGAAGATGCGGAGAGTGTCTGGAGAAGTAGGACCGATGGCCAAGGGCCTCCAAATGGTGTCGTCTTCTGCAGCGAAGATCTCCGCAATCGCACAGATTGGGAGGATGTTCTCGGGAGTGGGCGTAGTGCCCAGGTCCCCATTAAAGGCATCACGGATGAAATCAACCACCGCTTGAGCCAGGGATGCCCCCACAGGGGACGAGTGAAGGTCGATGTGAGTAGAATTGACATACCCGACGATCGTCCTGAGTGCTCCCATAATCCTTTGACTATCTTCTACCACATGGGAATCTCCGTAACTGAGTGATAGGTATGAGGGGAGTCCTCCATATCTTCATCCTCAGACCTCGCCCGGCAAAGGAGCGTCGGAGGGCTGGTCGGTGTTGTCCCTGTCAGTAACCGTGGGAGTGTGATGACGAGACGACTGCCCTCGGCGACATGGCAGAGCTGGCTGGGTTGGGCGTGCGTGCCCCACGTGAAGCAGGGACCGGGCCTTGACTATAGGTATCTCGAACAGCAGGAGCTCCCGCTGTAGAGACCGGGAATGCAGTCGACGAAGGTTGAGCTGCAGAGGATCTGGCTGATGCGGTCACCGATCGAAAGGGGGACGGTGGCCAAGTGGGTTGCTGTTTAGGCGGCATAGCTTTAAGCACCAAAGCTAACGCTGCCAATGGTGGTAATGCTGGGGTGGTTACCCAAGTAAAGCTTTGTGTAGAACGTTTGCGACGATGAGCAGAAATTTCTCACGGTGGATACGTGGCAGTACCGGAACAAGAAAGGATGAGAAGTTCATTATCTCAGAACGAGCTATCTTTGATGAAAGGAGCTTTCCAGGCCTCAAGCGGACGTCTCCAGTGAGCCTGATGCCTGTAGGCACTCCTTTGACCTTCCCTGATGTACCAGATTCTGGGGGGATGACGACTTCGATCCTGAGCCTGAAATTGCGCCAAACAACCCAAATGTGATACCACAGCCTCAGCTCGCACCCAATGACATTCCTGTCGCTCCTCAGCCGCCAGTCGCACCGCCTGCACCAGATAACGCACAAATCATCCCAATCGTCCCAGAACATGCTCAGCAGCACCCTGCACCCGTACAAGCTCCAATACGCGCTCCTCGCATTCCTCGTCCACCTAAGGGCACAATTGAGCCCTCTCGCCGCTCTACACGTGCCCCAAAGCCCCCTAGTGAATGGTGGAAGGTTGCACCTGCTCTTTCTTCTGCTGCGGACGATAACAAGTCAAATCTGTCTCTAGATGATGATATGGATGAAGTTCAATTTGCAGGAGCTGCTTCAACTTCTGACCCACACAACTACAATCAGGCCAAGAAAAGCGATGATTCTGAGCAATGGAGTGAAGCTACACTTGCTGAATACAACACCTTGCTTCAAAACCGCACATGGGACATTGTGGACCTGTCACAAGGCGAAAAGGCTATTGGCTTTTTTTTTTTTTTTTTTTTTTTCTTTTTTAAATCATCAATTTGTATACCGGTGTGCGAAAGCAGTCCAGTTGCTAAGTAAAATGCCCGACCAGGTAACTACTAAGAAACTGTTCGGCCGAAACTACTAAGAGACCTTTGGAATCGCTGAAGCCTACAATAAATGAACATGCCGAACACATAACGGGGTAGCTAATGTGGGGATATAACGCAAACCTCGATGCAAAGTAGGAAGCAGTAAAATGAACCTATCTACAAAGAACAACCTCACGGGATATAGACTAGGAGTGACCCTAGTCTTAGGAAGCCTGGGGTGGAGCGGAAGCAACACCAGGAGGAGATAACTAACAAGGACGGGGGGCGCCCAAGTCCAGCAGCCAAGACTAGCGGTACCAGCTCTCCCTGGTTCCCACATACTCAACGCCGTTCGTAACGTGGCCCAGGTCCTGGGTGAAGGTAGTGAGTCGAACACCAAAGCAAGTGGCAAACAAGCCCCGCCAAAACGGCCTACCCCCAGATCAGCCAAACAACCACGAGCCAAGCCGATAATTGACCCAAGCCAATCAGGACCGCCCGGCGAAGACTCCCCCCACAATGCCCAACGTCAGTTGTCAACCCGACGCCCGCGAGTGGGAGCCGAGTGGAAGGCGAACACTTTGGGTTCATCTCCAAAAATGAGTGAAGGTAGCACAACGTAGTTGGCTGCCTAAGCTTCGCATGCCTTGGGAGGACGACAAGTCTTCTTGCAAGTGAGGATATGTGTGCGGGTATCCCAAGGACACCCACACAGGCACGATGTATGACCATCCTTAAGATTAAATCAGGAATAATAAGACCCGATGGGCGCATGATTCAGAATACACCTACACATGCGTGCGTAGAGCTGTGGGGAGCTCATGTTTGCGAAGTGGACCCAGGGGTTGTCTTTGCCCCCTGGCTGTGCAACGGCCCCATCGACCATTTTGAGGTGGAGAAAGTTCCTTCCTCGATATTCGGGGTCCTGGAACATGACATTCCAGGAGGCGCCGTGATCTTATCGCGCACCGTCAATCCCTAACCACTGGTCATTAGGATGAGTCAAACCGTCCAGGACCTTCCGGTTAGAATTTTGAGTTTCAATTGTGCACAGTCCAGCCTAAGCGTAGAAACTATACTCAAACATTTTGTATTAGCATACGATATTGTTTTTATCCAAGAACCTCCCTGGAGGTTTGTACACACTGCTCCGTCTACTTCTCATAAGTCTGGAGATGATGTCATTGGCGCCCAATTGCATCCCTCATGGCTGCCTATGGTACGTATTCCCGAACCTGACTCTCGACCAAGGGTTATGGCCTATGTGTCTAACCGCTTGAAAGAGTTTCGTCCATCCATGTGTCGCGATCTTATTGATCATCACGATGTACTTATCCTCAGCCTGTTCGCAAACGGACAGTGCTACAATCTGATGAACGTCTACTCAGACGATACCCATACGGCCGCTCTCCTCCTGGCGGAGGAGGCGGCCTCACTTCCGCCCCTTCATTTACATGGGGGTGACTTTAACATCCACTCCCAGGAATGGGGTGGAGGCCATCGTGGCCATCCAGGAGTTGCCACTCAACTCCTCAACACTCGCGGCAGAACTAGGCTTGCAACGGGCTCCTTTTGTGAACCCGGGGCTGACCTTCTACCCCGCATCCAAGGCTTTCGCTCAACAGTGATTGACTTGGTATTCGTGCAACCGGACCAGACCCTGACGGGGCAGGTCACCCGGGTGCACAACGCCATGGGCGAAGTCGGATCATATCCCGCTTCGCTACTACTTTATCGATCTCTGCTGATTCTGGGGCCACGCCCCGCAGAGCTCTCAAATCCGACAGAGAGGAGCAAATCCACTTTGTCAGAGTTATTGAGGGAGAGTTTGCCATTAAAGTGGATGAACACGCTCCTCTCAACACACCCGACCAGATTAACGCGAGTGGCGCAAGCTATTGCTGATTTGTTCTCTGCAGCATGGGAAACCTGCTCCAGAGAGGTCACTATTACGAGGCGCTCAAAACCGTGGTGGACGGATGAGTGCTCAGTTGCGCTTCAGGCTTACCGGGAACATGGTCTCCCGGAGGACTGGAAGCTTTACCGAAAGGCGGTTAAAAAAGCCAAACGGGTTTTCTTTGATTCTAGAATCACAGAAATATCCATTACCAAAAAGCGCACTTGGGACCTCATGTCTTGGGTCCAGCAGCGCAAGTTACCACCATGCGAGGCTATTCAATATCAGGGGCAGCCTTGTCACGCCCTTCCTCAGTTGTGGGATGCACTCCACAATACTTATAACTCGGCGTCGGACCGCTGCCCGACATCGATATTCTCGATTCCATCCCCGACATGCCTGTTCGGAGATGGGTCCCATTCTCTGCACTTGAGATGCGAGAGGCTCTGGCCTCTTGCTCCAATGTGTCGGCCCCAGGGCCAGACCATATCAAGTGGTCTCATCTTAAGATGTTGATGCGGGGACCCACCCACGTCTTCACCGTCTTGCTCGTGCTTGCCAATGCCTGCCTTCGGGTTGGGCACTGGCCTAAGCACTTCAAGGAGTCCATGTCGGTTATCATCCCAAAACTGAACAAGCCCTCCTACTCTGCTCCAAATGCATTCAGGCCAATTGTGCTCCTGAATACCATTGGTAAATTGATTGAGAAAATGCTGTCCAATCGCATTCAGTTTGACGGCGTTGCTTCAGACGTCTTCTACCCAAATCAAATCAGAGGGATCCGTCAACGATCCACCCGAGAACGCCGGCCTTATCCTGATGCACATGGTGCGTGCTGGGTGGGCCAAGGGACTTAAGACTAGCGTCATTTCCTTTGATGTTGCTCAGTTCTTCCCGTCACTCAACCATGAGGTCCTCATGGCTATTCTCCGGAAGCTAGGGTTTAGCGACAATGTCGTTAAATTCTTCTCCCACTATCTGGTTGGTCGCTCTACGCAGTATGCGTGGGGTGACTTCATCTCTGACCTCCGCCAGGCAGATGTAGGAGTGGGACAGGGAGCCCTGTCCCCAGTCCCTCTGCTCTTTACCTTACCCTCATTATGAGGCTTTTTCGAACTGGATCCACTCACTCGTGGGTGTCTCCTGCTCTCATATGTCGATGATGGCACTCTTGTGGTGCAATCAAAGTCCCTTCTCAACAACTGTGAAGCCCTTAAATGGGCCTATGGTGTCATATTAGAATTGTTCAAGAAATTTGGACTCGCACTGGAGCACGACAAGTCTGAAGTCTTTCACTTGACTGCTCGCACTCTAAAGACAATCCCCCTATCGACCTGGGCTATGCTCCGTACACCGGCGTGACCCCTCTCAAACCCAAGCTGTACTGGTGGTACTTGGGTTTCTATTTCGATCGCAAGCTCACCTTTACTGAGCATGTCCGATATTACTCCACCAAGGCTCTGTCTACCGTTAAGGCGATGAAGATGCTTGGTAGCTCTACTCGAGGTCTGCGCCCTGTCCGGAAGTGCGTCCTTTATCGCGCCTACGTACTTCCCATAGTTACGTATGGCTTCCGTCTTTGGTACTTTGCAGCTGCTCGCTGCAAAGGTGCCCTTCATCATCTCTCTGTAATGCAGCGCTCAGCTGCACTGTGGATTACTGGTGCATTCCGCACTTTTCTGACTGGTGGACAGGCCCTTGCGGGCCTCCCTCCCATCAATCTCCTTCTTCGTCGTCTGTCTGAGCAAGCTGATTATCGGTTTGCCACCCTGACCCCGACTCATCCTGTGAGAGCTTTCCTCTCTCGCTAATTCGCGGCATTATCACGCACGATCCCTCCTTCTCTGATTCAGACCATGTCTGAACCGGAAATCTGCGCACTAGTGGGACTCTTTTGAGTCCGACACTAATGTTCTTGCCCTGACGGAGACCCTACTCCGGATGAACCCGCTTTCACAACCGGGTGTTCGACTTATGGACTGCTTTAAGGACCAAGTCCACTTGGACGACGGCAAGATTTCTCGCGTGACGGATAAGGAATTGAAGCAGCGTACCAAACACCTCGATAAGCTCCGGGACAAGATCTCGGAGAACACGGACGATATGGAGGAACAGACGCTAGTGTGCCCCTCTCAGGACGGTATCAAGCAATTGCGGCCTCCATCCTGTTCAGCAGCGGAGCTGAGCGCTGGCGCGCTTGGCATGTCGCAGGCAAAGTCACCGCCCCTGATGCGGAGCTATATGCCATTTGTTCTGCAATTGTCAATGTGACTCGCGTGACGACTGTATCGGACATTTTCATATTCACAGACTCAATGGCTTCCGCCCGTTGTGCTGTTGATCCTTCTATCCACTCGGGACAGGGCCACTCAGTGGCTGTCTGTGAGGCTCTTCAGACTTGGTTCACCCGTAAGGATGGCAAGTCAATCACCTTTGTGTACGTCCCCTTGCGCTTGCAGTGGGACCTGCATTACAAAGCACACGAGTACGCAACTGAACTCAAAGTTGCACTGGGCCCTCGCCCAGCTACATCATTTGACAGCCTGCGCATGCAGGCTGCCCTCTCTCGGCGCTTCCTAGAATGTCATGTTCCAGGACCCTGAATATAGAGGTCGGAATTTTCTCCACCTCAAGACCGTCGACGGGGCGGTCGCCCAGCCGGGGGCAAAGATAAC
>JAJIRX010000366.1:0-11759 GCA_023853785.1 Psilocybe azurescens | reverse complement strand
GGACGTTGGCCTAATCGTAGTTGGATCAGGTTGGTGAGTGCTTGTTTGATTGATATAGAATGTAATCTTACTGGATGAACTTACCACAGGCTTTATTTTTTTGGTCTTTGGCCCTTTGCAATCACAGGTGCATTGTCCTTGCTCTAGGTGAGCAAGTATTCAGTGGAATCATACTCAAATTACTCTATTACTGACTCCATTGAGTTCATTATCAGTCTTCGTGCTCAATTTCCCTTCGTTGTATGATATATCTGGAACACAATTTGCGACATTTGCCTCTTCCTCCCCTTCCTCCTGCTCCCTCATCATGTCTATGTCTGTCTTCACCTTTCAGCTTTACCCCTCTGTCTCCATCATCGCCCAATGGCGCCCCCCAAATCCACCACCACCGCCAGTCCCAAACCCCACTGCACAGCACCGCCCCACAACCTCACCCTCCTCACACGCACTTCGCCGATGGAGCTTGTCGAGCTCAACATCAAGCGCAGCAGCCACCCCAGCCTCAAGCTCCCACTGCTGGCCATCAACCTGGCCACTCCCCGTGCTGCTACAAGCACAAATCAATGTTCCTGAACACGCTGTCACGGCTGGTGTCGCCAATGTTGGGCAAGGCATATTGACAGGGCACAAGTGGTTGGCATGGGCAGAATGCAACGGTGGGGTGAGAAGGGCAACACCAGCGAAGGAGAGCGCAGATCTGTTGGATCATTTGTGGCGCTGAGTGCGGTGCGGTGTCATACACCAATTTTGATTGGATATGAGATTTATCTATAAGCTTAGAGCGTCTGTCTTGACTCCCCATTGCATGCAGAAGCCAGGGTTATTATTTTGCATTTTTATCTGAAGCACATCTCTCAATATTCAACATCAAAGCCCATTCACAGTCCACTTCAAGCTCCATTCCAACTTTCAATCTCCACTTCAACCATTTGATCAGTTACATTCCCTATCAATGATTAAATCGTCTATCTATTTCGAACCTCAAGGCTATGTGCAGATTGTTCTTGGACATCATTCCTATCCATCCTAGTATGCACAGCACTGCACAGCATCATATATCACCATTGTCATCAGCATTTGGTCATCTACAACTATTTGGTCCTTAACTGGATTCCACATATGCAGCAAATCTTTGTCTCACTCAGCAGTCTGGGTAATGGATGACTGAGCTGTGCCATGAATAGACTGGTTCTATTCATTAGCATGGTACTTGTTCGCTATTTTGGCTCCTTTTCTATTGTCTGACACTTTCATATGATTGATCCTTCTTCCTCTTGTCATTCTTGCTTATTGTACTTACTCAGCTTCGCTTCTTTCTTACTCATCTCACTTCGCTTTTCATAATCCTGCTTATACTTCTTACTCATCCTATGTTACTTACTTACTCATCCTTCATTCACCTCACTGCTCTGTTCGAGGTTTGGATCAAAATATCGCACAATCCTTCATCATCTATCACTCCAAGCTGCTCAAGCCACTACTCCATTCTCAGGCTTTACTTCTAGCTTTGCAGACACTGCAGACTCAATTGAAGCATTAGGATCAAGACTACATTCTCACTCCTGCCCCATATCAATCCCTACGATTTATCTAGTCATTTGGCCCCTCCACAGTCATCACTCTTTGTTCACACTGTTCTACCCTAATCAAGTCGGGTTGCTTCCTCCCAGTAAATACTCAAGGGCATTTTATATTCCCTCATCCATTCCTCCTCCTTCATATGTCCCTGCCCTCCTCAGACCACATACATCTTCACAACCTAGTGGCAAAGCCAGCCTCGCTTTAACTCAACAGGAGAGAGTTGTCTTATCTAGTCTAGACCATTCCTCTCTGGTTTGTGTTTTGGTTTTCGATTTATATATCAAATCACACACTACGTAGTTCAACGGCCAACCATGACGCCGATAACACGGATGACGACACCACCAATGTACCCTATGCCCCCTTTTTCCATTCTTTCTTTCTTTTTTTCTTTTTTTGTTTCTTTTTTATTATGTTTTTATTTTATTTTTTACCTGTATATAATCATGTAGTATATAGTTTTTAATATATTATATTACATTGTCACACAAATTTAAACTAAGATTAAAGTATTCCATTCCATGTGAATTTAAAGTTGGACTTAGTGAAATTCACAAAGTCAGATAATAATGTAGTATATAGTTTTCAATATATTATATTACATTGTTACATGAATTAAAGATAAGATTGAAGTATTATCCTAGTGACCTAGCTTTCTTAATATAGCTCCCAAAGCTTCCAAGAACACTGCTACTGTCCCTAACTCCTCCCAAGTCTGCAATTAAACCAGTGACAGTCCACTGGACATCCACTGGACAGAGCACTCTGGGATCTGGTCTAATTAAGTGCTGAGAGTCCATTGGAAGTCCATTAGAAGTCCAACGGACTGGACAGTCTGGCCAGTCCACCTGTTTTCTGTCTTGAAGTGACTTGACCAGACTTTGACCGGAATTTGGCTGGACTCTGACTGGACTGGTAGCAGAATTTTTCAAGTCCAACGGAATCTGTTGGACGTCCAATGGACTGTCCAGCCAGGTTCATTGGAATTGGCTGGGTCCGGTGAAAGTCCATTCGAGTCCAATGGAAAATGGGGGCACTGTAAAGTACACCCCTATGTGCTCATCTCATTTCGCTTTTCATAATCCTGCTTATACTTCTTACTCATCCTATGTTACTTACTTACTCATCCATCTATTTTTCACTCCTAAACTCTGTCAGCCTTCATGCTAGTGTATGTAGTTGGCAGATTAGACTACTGAGTGTTGTTCTACAGAAAGATTAGTGTAGTTTGGACTCTTGACCTCTTTTAAATATTTTTCTATGTTCTCTAGTATATAAACCATGTAGTAGTATTGCTGGGAATGCAAGGAAGTTACAAGCCCCAACTTTCTTCACAGCAAAGTTTTCAAGTTATCAGCACTCAGTTTCAGCACTCCAGCACTCATCCAGTTAATTTCTATCAGTATTCAGCACAAAATTCAACAGTTACTCCAGTTATTCAAGATGTCCTTTAAGGGTTGGAACAGACAACCCTCCATTCATGCTCTCGCATCTCAGAGCAATTTATCCAGTTCATTTCAATTCTATCATCCTCCAAACCCTTTATTCTTCCTCTACACTCAGATCCTCAACTCCCCATTGTTTCCATTGTTCCAGAATATTTTATTGGTAACCTTGGTCTTGTTGTCATCTTCATCTATTGCTCTAGTTATGCTTCATCTGCCTCACTGCTCTGTTCAACTTTGTGGTTCAAGAATATTGCTTAAGTTGTCACCTTCGATTGCCCTAGTCACCCCTCATTCACCAGGTCCTACTTCTGGCTTTATAGAAGCTGCAGACTTGGCTGAAACATTTTAGGATCAAGACTACATTCTCACTGCTGCCTCTGTACCTATCTTTCTGATTTATCTAGGCATACTTTCCTCCCACTGTCAACACTCTTTATTCACACCATTTTACCCCAACCAAGTCAGGTATCTTCCTCTCAGTAAACACTTAAGCACATTTTATACCTCCTCATCTATTTCTTCTCCTTCAGATGTTTCTACACTCCTCAGACCACATACACTTTCATATCCTAGTGGCAAAGTCAGCCCTCACTTTAACTCAACAGGGAGAGAGTTGTCTTATCTAGTCTAGACCATTCCTCTCTGGTTTGTGTTTGGGTTTTTTGGTTTCTATATCAAATCACACACTACATAGTTCAACATGCTTCAAGCTGAATAAATTAGTGGCCTTCATGCCCTAATAAAACACAATTCAACCCTCTTGGTCTACCAGCTAAAGTGTTGTGGACATCTTATTTTTCTTTGCCCTTCTCATTTTCTTTTCATTTTCTTTGTTTTCATTACATAAAAATCCTTGTCACATGATGTACACATGATGTGATCATACATATGACACATTCTTTCCTTGACTCATGTTTTTCAGACTCACATCATCAGTACCATTATGACTCATTCTCTATTCTGACTCATATTGTGACTCACATTGTACTATAATTGTAGATACTCAAAACACTTAAATAGCCAGTAGATACTGCTATTATTCCTTAGCTAGTTCTTGAGAATCTAGTCTCCTCTTACTCAATACGACTTGGAACTCACTGTTCTTGACTACTTGACTGTCAGCTTTATCCATGCACGTGAATATAAGCTTGAAGTTGTAACAAAAGAACTAGCTCTTCTATGAATCTCACCCACTTTCCAGCAGACAAGACCTCCAAAACTGAAACAAAACATGGCACCACCAAAAGCAGAATTCCTGCTACCGACAGCTCCAAAGAAGGAACCCTGACATGGAATTGGAAAACCCCAAACCCATCCAGACAAAGCTCTGAAGACATAAATCTTAACAACAAAGACCTATCAAACTTGCTATTTGACTTATTATCAACCCTGGCGATAAATCAAGAAGAACAACAAGACACAGACATGGTCAAAACAAACAGAAAGAAAGAAATTGCAATCAACAAACCCACTGTATTCAACAGAGACAGAACAAAGTCCAAATCTTTCATACAATATTGTCACCTCTATATGGACATAAACAAAGACATATACAATACTGACAAGAAGAAAATCGCTTTCATCTTATCATTCTGTGGTGAAGCAGAAGCAAAATCATGGAAGAAACAATACATAACATCCAGGACAAGAGGAACTTCCGGTAACCACACCATTGACTGGGAAACCCTCACTGCATTCCTCAACAAATTCCACAAAGTGTTCACACCCATAGAAAAACCAAGTCAGCTATGAACGACATACAATAGCTCAGGCAAGAACTGAATGAGAAGGTAGAAGTCATCATCAACAAGTTCAAACTCTTGGTGGGACAAGCCAACTTAGGAACAGAAATGGAATCAGATCATGCCCATCTTATAGGTCTATTCCAAAATGCATCAGACCTCAACTTGTTGATAAAATCATGTACTCTGATGACCTTCCAAGAATTTTCCAAGGATGGTACAAGAAGGCAACACAATTTGACACCAACTACAGATTAGCCAAAGTCTTCAAAGAGGAAACAAGTGAACGTAGAAGGACACCACAATGGTACAATTCCCCAAGATACAATAGGAACTATGACCCAAACAGGATGGACATAAGCACTATGACAGCTAAAGAATGAACCAAATTAATCAGGAAAAGCACCTGCTTCAGGTGCAATCAATGAGGACACTTGTCCAGAGAATGCCCACAGAAAGGACAAACAAATCAGAACAAAAACCAAGGACAACAAAGCAAGAAATGGACCCCAAAGAAACTCCATACCCATATCAGGAACCTGAACAAGGACAAAAAAATGAACTTGTCAAAATGGGATTTGAAGAGAAAGAAGAAAAGGATTTTTAAAGCAGAGAAACAGGACGTGTCTGTCTCTCCTTATCTGAAGATACAATCTGTACTTACAGCAACAATCAAGAATAAAACTATGCTTTTACCAGTTTCATTTCCTGCAAAAAGTGTATTTTACAGTGCCCCCCATTTTCCATTGGACTCGAATGGACTTTCACCGGACCCAGCCAATTCCAATGAACCTGGCTGGACAGTTCATTGGACGTCCAACAGATTCCGTTGGACTTGAAAAATTCTGCTACCAGTCCAGTCAGAGTCCAGCCAAATTCCGGTCAAAGTCTGGTCAAGTCACTTCAAGACAGAAAACAGGTGGACTGGCCAGACTGTCCAGTCCGTTGGACTTCTAATGGACTTCCAATGGACTCTCAGCACTTAATTAGACCAGATCCCAGAGTGCTCTGTCCAGTGGATGTCCAGTAGATGTCCAGTGGATGTCCAGTGGACTGTCCATCAGGAAAAGGGATTTGCCCTGAGAATGTCTTAGGTAATTACAACCTTTATAAAGCACATTTATCACTCTAGGCTGCTTTGGGACGTCTTTGTGGTCTTTGGAAATAGTCTGATTCCTCAAAGCTTTCAGCAGTCTTTGCAAGATTTCAAATTTCTCTGAAGCTCTCTATGAGTCTTCTAAAAATTCTAAATTACCACAAAGCATTCTTGAAATTTTTGAGCATAGCATTATTAAATCTTAGATAAGTATAGGAAATGGCACAGGTAACTCATGGAATCTCGCTATACCAGTACCCGTACTCCTTGGCGTAGCCCTACCCGCAATCCGGGCGGGTTTACCTGTCAAAACAAGCCCAAAAACAACCTGAACGGTTGAGAAATGAGGGAGATAGATCAGAAATAGTGAATTTCACTGCTTCCTTTCTATCTCACTCAATTCTCAATTGTTTGGGACGTTCTAGAGCTCGTTTGAAATCTCACGCATACGAAAATTGTTACCCGTACTGTACCCGTGTGTACCATTACCCATAACCCACATGGGCTCAAAAATGCGTGCCATTCCTTAGATAAGTACATAGCTAATTTAATAAACTACATCTACAACATGATATTTAAAAGATAATGGAATGAGACAGGGGGATAGGGCCTGGTGATTGCAGGAAAATAATAGCTGCATGGTAAGAAAAGATATGCAAAAAGATAAAGTCAATTTGAACCTAGACAATGGCACAGGTTCGGGTATTCTGTACGGGTTAATAGCCGTATATCGAGCGGATACAATTACGGATAAAAAAGTCTATTTGTCCCCTTCAAAACGAGCCCAAAAACGTAATTTTTGAACCAAAACTGAGTAAGTTACAGCCAATTTTGTGCAATGTATTAAAATAGGCCATATCTCAGTCATTTCTGACCCAATTTGGCTATTTTTGAACTCTTTTTGATCGGTAAACATGCACAGATCGTGGGTATGGTATTACACAGGCTGGATACGGATAATAGGGCCGATACGCACAGGAATACACATGCTGTTGCCCTTGAAAGCAAATAAATAATGTAAATCACATGACATTCTCCATTTGTGCTTTTGTTTACTTATGCCATTCCTGGTGAAGTGAACTCCTTTCAACATTCCACCACCCACCACATTCTCACAACCTTGTTTAGAGCTTGGATAACTGAAAGATATGTACTACCACATTCTTCTCACCAAGCACTGTTGCTATAACTCACCCTGCCTTTAGTACAACTTATACAAGATGGGATGCGTTTTGGTTGTGACAATATTTCCTAGGGATAGTGACCAAATCTACGTAGACGGCCTCGTGAGATTTGGTCACATCACTTTTCATATCAGTTTTGGGAAATTTTCCCATGCATCATGTGAAAGGTTGAACTTCTGTGATTTGTAGACAACGGCACGGGTTCGGGTATTGTGTACGGGTTAATAGCCAGTTATTGTGCGGATAAAATTACGGATAAAAATTATCCTACCTGTCACCTTCAAAACAAGTCCAGAAGCGTAATTTTTAAGCCAAAACTGAGTGAATTATGGCCAATTGTATGCAATGCATTAAAATAGGCCATATCTCAGTCATTTCTCCACCAATTTGGCTGTTTTTAGACTCTTTTTGATGGGTAAAAATGCGCAATTCATGTGTATGGTATTGCAAATATTTAATATGGCTAAAAGGACCGATATATACGGGAATACCCATGCTGTTGCCTAGCGATTTGTGAAGTTCAACTTTGTTCTTGGTTCACCACCACCACCACTGTTCCCTTACCCTCATAATTGTCAATGATGCCCAATGTTGTTGATGCCATTTTCACTGCCCCACACTCACTGTGCTAATACTAAGTACCAGCATTCCATTTTATATAGTAAAGCTGACACCACCTGACAGTAACAAGAGCTGGCAACGGTGCCCATGTAGCATAATAATGGCAGTACCTCAGTAAGTACCACCATTACACTCTCCACCACCCTCTATTGCTAATCCATAACCAAGACCCCCAGTGTACTATGCCACATGCTTGTTCCACATGCAATGGCAACTGAGTATGCGACTAGCTCACATCAAACACCATGCTGCCCATCTGCACAGATATGTTCAGTCCATCTCCGCCTTTTTTCTTTTTGCTAACAACCATACTTTCGACAGACCACAGAGGATGGCTCACAGTCCTGTCATCTTTGTCATCTGGTGTGTCTAATGCCCACTACCCTACACTCACAATCGCCACCACTGTTCTGTCTTTCATCATTATGAATAGAAATGCTAAATCCTGAAAGTGAGTATACCACAGCCCCTCTTCTGTCTCTTTACTAACTACAATGTGCATAACAGGTTGCATAGGACTGTTTTTTGCCTCAGCACTGGCATCGGTGATGTATCATTTGCCACGTTCATTTGGCCATCCAGTGACTCGCTGCCCATTTCCCTGTGCTTACATTTGGTGGCACTCATCCCACCATCTCACCTTTTGGAGTAATGAATGAGGGTGCTAAATTCTGACAGGTATGTTTTGATTATCGTTTCCCCACTTTTTGCTCACTAAAACTCATGTAATAGACAACTATCTCTGGTCCTGACGTCTATGCACCACTTGCCCTCTCCCTTCCTCAACCTGCTGTGCCCATCCAATGGCCCAATGCCAGCATTAGCTATAGTATCTTAGATTACAATGATGGACTACCACACATTCTATCTATCCTATTATACATTATTTTTAAATATCCTCTTCCCTGTCTGTGATTGTATAATTAACTAGCATATCACTATAGTAGAGAGCTTGCTTTAATTATATATACATTTTACTATATTTGAATTCTGTAAGATGCCATTATCATGCTGCGCCTCAAGTGAACCTGAAGAGAAATAAAAGATATCTCAGTGGATGTCAGAGATGCCTTAAGTAGCTTTAGATGTCTATGAGAGGTCTTTGGGAGGCCTGTGGATAATATTTGGGTTGCTTTGGAATGCTTTTGGATAAACTGTTCCCACGTCACTTTGCGTTGAAAGGTGCTTAGGGTGCTTTGTGTCTTTATCATCTTTAAAGTCTCTAAGATGCTTAAAGACACCTAGATTTCTTTGGGGTAAAACTTCTTTCCTGATGTCACTGGTTTAATTGCAGACTTGGGAGGGGAGTTAGGGACAGTAGCAGTGTTCCACATAGGGCAGCTACATTGTAGCGAGTGACATGGGCCGTAGAACACACACAATGTATCTGTGTGACACGGGGCCAATGAATTCTATGGAAGCTGCATACATTTTAGGGTGGTGGGAATTAATTACAAATGCTGTGGGACTGCATGCGTGAGCCTATAGTTAGCACACCACGGAATGGGCTCGGCCCCGAGATGGCTGGTCAAATACCCGATGCCAATGTAGCAGTTCATGCAAATCCAACTGTTCAATGACTCAAAATACAGTATATTTGCATAATTACATGGAATTTAATGGTTGGAAAAATGGTACAGCTGTGTAGTGTTAATTTATGCTTAGCAGTTGTATCAGCTCGGGCCCGATGACGCCGACTAAATGAACTGGTGCCGATGATACAGTGCAGACAAAACTGACCATTTATTCAGTTGAAGCACTGAATATTTCTATAACTGAAGGGTATTAAACAATGGGAATAATTGTACAGCAGTGCAGTATACATTTAATTAATACTCGGCAGTTGCATCAGCTTGGGCCTGATATGGCCGATTAAATGAACCAGTGCCGATGATGCAATGCAGACAAAACTGACTACTTATTCAGTTGGAATACTGAATATTTCTATACCTGAAGCAAATTAAAAATATGAATAGCTGTACAGAAGTGCAGTATACATATAATTGATACTCGGCAGTTGCATCAGCTCGGGCCCGATATGGCCGATTAAATGAACCAGTGCCGATGATGCAATGCAGACAAAACTGACTACTTATTCAGTCGGAATACTGAATATTTCTATACCTGAAACAAATTAAAAATATGAATAGCTGTACAGAAGTGCAGTATACATATAATTGATACTCGGCAGTTGCATCAGCTCGGGGCCGACAAGGCCGATTAAATAAACTGGTGCCGATGATGTAGTGCAGACAAAACTGAGCATTTATTCAGTCGGAATACTGAATATTTCTATAACTGAAGAAAATCAAATAATGGGAATAATTGTACAGAAGTGCAGTATACATTTAATTAATACTCGGCAGTTGCATCAGCTCGGGCCCGACATGGCCGATTAAATGAACCGGTGCCGATGATGCAATGCAGACAAAACTGACTACTTATTCAGTTGGAATACTGAATATTTCTATACCTGAAGCAAATTAAAAAATATGAATAGCTGTACAGAAGTGCAGTATACATATAATTGATACTCAGCAGTTGCATCAGCTCGGGGCCGACATGGCCGATTAAATGAACCGGTGCCGATGATGTAGTGCAGACAAAACTGACCATTTATTCAGTTGGAATACTGAATATTTCTATAACTGAAGCAAATTAAAAATGGGAATAGCTGTACAGAAGTGCAGTATACATTTAGTTCATACTCTGCAGTTACATCAGCTCGGGCCCGACATGGCCAATTAAATAAACCTGTGCCGATGATGCAGTGCAGACAAAACAGACCATTTATTCAGTCAGAATACAGAATATTTCTATAACTGAAGCAAATCAAATAATGGGAATAATTGTATAGAAGTGCAGTATACATTTAATTAATACTCGGCAGTTATCAGCTCGGGCCTGACATGGCCGATTAAATGAACCGGTGGCAATGATGTAGTGCAGACAAAACTGACCATTTATTCAGTCAGAATACTGAATATTTCTATACCTGAAGCAAATTAAAAATATGAATAGCTGTACAGAAGTGCAGTATACATTTAGTTTAATTTTGGCAGTTGCATCAGCTTGGGCCCATGGTCGATTCAATAATCCGGCCCAGATATAGCAGTACATGGAAAACAAACCATTCAATGATTCAAAATACACTATATTTGCATAATTATGTATGTGGAATTTAATGATTGAACAATAGTACACGCCAATGCAGTACTGTCATTTTTGTTGGCAGTGACATCAGTTTGGTCCAATTTGGGTGATCAATTAAGCCGATGCCAATGTATCAGTTCATGCAAAGCCAACCATTTATTAACTCACAATATTGAACATTTTTGTAACTGAACGGAATTTAATGATTTGGAAAATAGTACAGTGTAGTAGTGTATCAATTTGTGCTTGGCAGTTGCACAAGCTCAGCCCGAACATGTCAGATTGAATAGGTTAGTCCTGATGCAATAGTGAATTATGCTGCCAAATAAATAGACTGAATTTCAATGTATAGTTGATTTTTACTCTGCAGTTACACAATCTTTGGATCTGACATTTCCAAAACAGGTAAAGCTGACAGATTGACCAACTTACATATGAAATATCGACATGAAAGGATTGAATTGAATAGTTTTACAAGTAGACAGAAGATCAGTATAGGGTTAACATGGGATCTGCAGTTGCATCAGTTTTGGCTAGATGACTTGTTTACTGCAAATTGTCTCCACAACAACACTTTCATTAATAACATTACCAGTCCATTTAAAGTAGGGGAAGATTGTCTTTCAATGATTGTGGATAACATTATATTCAATAGGATGTTTAGTGGACAAGGTATTTGGAATAATATATGCATTGAATAGATATCCTTTGTGTGCTTATGTTGTAGCAAATGTCCACTTTAATGCAATACAGGCTTGCAGACTGTGTAATGGACATGATCAGTGAGTATTTACTTGAACTGATCAATGTGGTCATGGGTTTACTTACAGATGCAATGGAACAACCATTTATTCAGAGATCGTTTTGCTTTAGTAATTTTGGAGTACAGATTAACACTAAACTGTGCTGCTGTTGAATTGATCAAATTAAATTA
>JAJIRX010000365.1:0-14283 GCA_023853785.1 Psilocybe azurescens | reverse complement strand
TGTAATCTGGAATATACAAAAATTACAAGTCTCCAATAGCAAAATGTAGCACTACATATCTAACAAACTAAATACAGCATCTCAAACATTTTGGCACTAATGTCTAGCTACAGCAGCATCAAGGTCCAGGAGCTCATAAAAGACATCTCTGACTCCAGGCTTGCAACAGCACTTCTCTGATCTACACCAGACCAGTATTCATCTGCAAAATTAAAAAGCTGCTTAATGCCGATGTGATGTTTACTGTGGGAGACTTCTTCATCTTCATCGAGCACGGCCTCAGCAGCAGCAAGGCTTGTCAAAATTTCAGTTAGACGCTGAAGCGACTGCGTACTTGAGTTAGTAGAAGGTTGAATGGCACCAGATTGGCAATCAAGACTGCTGGAATCGGCCATGGGGAAGTCCAGTGCAGAATCAACGCTAGAATCTGAGCTGAGAGATGTAAGTCGACCAGAGTCAGTGTTAGATATGGTGTTGCCTGAATCAGTGGCAGCTGCTCGTGTTTGTTGTGTGGATTCGGCCTGAGGCTGGACAGTGCCAAAATGTCGTTCCCGGACCGTGTTTTTGACATTGTCACGAAGATATTCACGTCTCGGAGATGCATCTTGAGTTCTGCAAGATCAAGCAGTGTTGTTTTCTTGAGCCGATTGCGAAGTTTTGTAAGAATCAGGCCAAATGAGCTGAAAAGTCGTTCACAAGAGGCAGAGTTTGGACAGATAGCGAGAATGTGGAGGCGAGCTTCGTTATTGGTGTCATTTCTTCACCTGAACAGACATATCATCATAGATCTGCATAGGATCAGGACTTTGTTTCTGCAGAGAAAGTAATAATTAATCAGTTCTCTTGGTGAATAGATTAAGCAGAATTTACATACTGGATCCGCTCCAGCTGCTTCTTTTCCACACCATCGCAAAGGGACTCAAGGTCGTCATAAGGTTTCTGTCCATGTAGATAACTGCGTGTATCGGAGTAGAAGTTGTGGGGAAGAGGAATTATGGGATAAAAGCGGACCCAAAGTCGAGAAAGCAGGGCGTGAACCACACCAAGGCTGATAACTGATCGTTCATGCCTAAAAGGTTTGAGTCTGTGGAATGGATTGAGAATAATTGCGGCAATGAATACATCCTGATCAGATTTGCTCCACCGGCGCTCAAGGCTTTCCATAAGGGCCTGTTGAACTGGTGCTTCAAGAGGTCTGTAAGCTTCAGAAATTCCATGGCAAGCTTGCCGAATGTCAGTAGGACTTCATCCATATGGCAGTGTGCTGATTGTGTAACGTTGGCGGCAATAGCAAGGGGGCAAGATGGCATGTAATGCTTCAGAAAAAATTAATGTATATATTAGCAAAACATTTTCAATGCAACATTATAGTACACAAAGTAATGGAAAATTGAATTGAGTAAGAAAGTGAGCTAACCGAACAAGGGAGACCCAGAAAGATTGGTCTTTCAGAATCTCCACCATTTTTACTGCTTTCTTGCGGGCGCTTCGCTCATGTGCAGGCTGGATAACTTGCCGATCTTGCACAGGTTTACGAGCATCATCTTCTATAATGTTGTCAATGGGGCGTTGTAATTTGAGGAGTCGTGTATAGGCCAAGTAGAATGCTGTCCAACGGGTTGGAACAGGGCGTATAACAGAGAGCGGCCTGAGCCTGCGGCTTGCCATCTCCTTGCGTATGAGCCCAAGCAATGCGGTCTTGCTGCGGAGCCACAAGATGACTTCATTTGCTCTTGCCGCATCATTCAAGAAGTCAGTGTCGGATGACTTGAAATAGTCGCCCACAATCAAATTGACCTGAGGTAGATAGTCATTAAATATGAATGAGTTTGAATATGAAATAAACATACTTGATGAGCATAGCAGTCAGGCACAACCATCTGTGGGTACTTCAAGCCAAGGAGACGATGAGCTTTGCGAGACTCTCCAGACGCATCAGTGGTGAAAGCAATAGGAAATGCTTTCCATTCAACTTGAGTGTAGACAATGACCTCCTCCATCTGGACCAGCAAATGCTCCGCAGTCTTCCTGTTAGTTGTTGTATCGTTCACCCTGACCGTTAGAAGCTAGAGATTTTAATCAGCAGAAGTCAATGATATAAATTGAGAAATTGAGCTTACTTCAGTGTATGTTGTTGCCATGAAGGCAACAAAATGGTGGTTGTTGATCCCACCCCAGCCATCACACTGGAGAGTGATATTCTGGCCAACAACCTTGGAATGCGCAGTGGCATGAACCTATTTAAAGTTTAATGTTAGAGATCTTTGAGCAGGCTATCTAGTAGAAATACAGACCTTCACCAGCAGGCTGGGTATGATGTGCTGTGTTAGAACTTTCCATGATGGGACTTTAGCGCCCAAAATAAAATCTTTGCACAACTTGATGAATTTGGGATTAGTGACCCAATTGAGCACAAATCCAGCCGATGCGGTAAGGCGTCCAATTGCCTCCTCAAATTTCCTCTGGTGATCAGTATTCCATTGGGTGGTCTGGTTAATGTCGGCCATACTCGATTGACGTGTGATAGATTGTGATTTGCCAAAGGACGTCCTGCTACACTTCAAACTGTGGTTGCTGTAATACATAGCTTTCTGTACTGGGGCTGTCAATTCTTGAAGTCCCAGGAGAATACCTACGATTGTAGGAGCTAGCCTGGCTCGAAGCACGATGATAGTCTCCACCACCCATCATTCCACCTATTAATGGGGAGAAGGATCAAGAGGTGGGTGCATTGCAGGGCCAGCAAAGTAATCAGGAGTTCTGGAAGAATATGGTGCAGGAGCATATTCATACGGTTGCTGCAAGTGGTAAGAAATCACTCTGCCAGAGGTTGAACCAGTGATTGGTGCTGATGGATTATAGTAGGGAACAGGTCTGGGTGATACAATAATGGTTGTGGATCCTGCTGCAGAGTACGTTCAATTTGCACGTGGAGTGGCTTCTACACTGACAGGATGGCGCTTAGAAGCTGTCTGAAGAGTGTGCTCATTCACAGCGTCATTCCGGACATTAACATCATTGTGGAGGCAGTTCTTGAGATGGGAAAGCATTGTTTCTGTGCGGCTTCAATCCAACTGTGTGGCCCATTAGCAGGTTCATTAAAGACTAGAGTCAAGTATAAGAATTAGTACAAGTATGCATTTAAAATCAGATAAAAATATACGAGATAGCTTGATCATCTCATGTGATCTAGGAATAGTTCTATTGGTCTCCTCTTCTATAACAATTGCTCCAATGTCATAGTTGAGGCATTGAGTACAGTAGACACGGATCTTGTCTTTGTGATGGGTTCGCCCAAACTTCATCTGGACGAGTGGCCTTGGCAGTAGCCACAAAGAGAGGGTGGTCAGTGAAGAAGTCTCTGAACCAGGATTGTCAACCCATCACAGTGGGATATGAAGACACTTTTGAGATGTATTCTCTTGAAGCTTTATATTGAAATTAATCATCGGCAGATTACTCTAATTTAAAACCTTGGGGCGGATACTATAGATGTTGACAAGGTGATACATCGTAGGGCTCCTGTTCAACACTGAATACATATCTTAAATTAACTTAGATGATGAAGAAACCCCAACAGGGCGACATCAAGGGATTACACTTGCCCATGTCTGACCCATGCTCAAAAGTTAATATTCCTTCATTAATCCACCCAGTTTATCAGCGAGATTAGCCCATTAAAATGATTTATATTTCTAGCTACAACACATGATGGATCAAGCAATTTATTTGTGGTATCTGAGGGTGAACGGTGCTCATACGGCTACCTTGATTGTCCCGCATCCTCGCAAGAAGGCGGTGTGGCCGCCAACTCTTGGCAATATGCGAGGGTCACTTGCATGTGACTTGGGTCGACGACCCAAGCCAACCTAACTTCCTGATAAGGAGATAAGTTGACAACCCATCAAAAGGTCGGATTAGTCTAGGTCAACAACCCACGACTTAGGCTGACAGCTGGCACAACACTGGTAGATATATCCTATTGACTGTCACAGTTTGTCAGAGGTTCAACTAGCCAGCCTTTTAATAATTTCCAAAGTGCGCAATTGTCTATGCAAACCCCTTTGATAAGTGCACCCTGTGGATAGGTATATTTCCAGATCACAGAAACAAAATAAAGTAAGGAAAGAACTTTCACTCCCACATGTGAATCCACCATAAATGAAGATTTCTCCCATTACGACAAGGTGTTAAATTCTATCCTTCAACTTTTTATTTGCAGAGTTATCAGACTTCAAAATGTACAAAAATGTCTCATAACAGACCCGTCAGTGACATTCCTGCACGTCAATCCCAATAAGGGAAGAAAAGAAGCATGACGTAGTGGGATGACATTGGGCTTAGATGGCCTATAAAATGTCTTTTTGATGCGGTCCATAAATGCTGCACTAGGAACTTTATCATTTATCCCCCTAACTGTTATGACCATCTTGAATGTGACCTTTTGTATCAGTGGGTGTTTGCTGATCCGATTATCGATCTACAGACCGCTGAGAGAGTCATATAGAATCCCAGACAATGTGCTTGCGCCAAAGTAATCGTCGTCGTAGATAGTGTTGCCGTAGTTCGGTTCTGAACCATGGTTCGAACTGGACCGATGCTGAACTGAATGCAAAGTCCGATTCAGAGGTCCCAAGTTCACTGAACCGAATGTGACATTCGGTCCAATGTTCAGATTGGTGCTGGGTTGTGCTGAACGTGTTCGGTGAGCCCTGAACATCTCCGAATGCCTGAACCAATTGTCACAACCAAGATCAGTAATTTAACTTCTAAATATATTTGAGTCCATTACCATCAATAGGAACTGATGTTGGATACCGGCCTTGGAGGGTTTGACAAGATATTCTCCCTTCAATACCACCGATTTTTGTCTTAAATGATCAGAATTATTTTATCTCCATCTTTGAGGAATCGTGTTTCCCTCAGCCAGTAAGATTATCATAACATTTCTAGTTAGAAAAGGGACTTCAGGCCCTCCATTCTTCAACTTAAATCTTACCGAAAAATTTTCCCTTAATGTTACTAGGTATGGCACACCATTTGCTCATTTGTTTCTCATCAAGTCCAGCAGGAGAAAAATTAAAATATGAACCAAGGCCAGTAGGATTTTTTGGGGATAGTAAATTTCATGAGTGTCATGCTACAAAATTTTCAGAGGCCCAAGCCCACCAGCTGGAGGATAAAATGAAGAAGAGAGATCATGGATGCACTCTAGCACCCAGCTGCTTGACTGTTAACTCTTTTCCAACCCTTGATATTGATGTCTTCTCTTGGTTGCGCTGTTGGAAATGATAGGAATCTTCTTGAAGAAACTCACATTGACTTCTACAACAATCCAGACGACTTAGTCCCTATCTCAGGCCCTTCCACCAGAATTGCAACAGCAAAGGGTACTTTGACTCTCGACAGCTATATTACTTGTACCAGTCCCACACACCCACCTGCAGAGTTTGTTGCTGGATCTCGTCGCTCTACATGCATCCCACATCCATCAGAGAAGGCTAAGATGGCAATGGATGCCAACTGCCCAGAGACAGTCACTGTGGGAGCAAAGTGTTGTGGTGATGCAAGCCTTTAGTACACCTCTTCTCGCTGCCATTTTGCCAAGGCCTCCAGCAATCAGAGTGATGAGGAACTTGTTCCCACTGAGGTTGAAGCAGATAATGAAAGCGAGTCTGCATCCGAGGAGGAGGACGAATTGGAAGAAGATGTGGAGGCTGCCTACATGCATACCAAAGCTTTGGGAGATGCTGATCACTCAGTACATGATCTTCTTTTTAATTTTCCATTTAAACACTCACTGAATGTCAGCTCAACCTTTTTATATACTGAATAGTCTATGAATAGGCATCCAAAGGATGATTGCACAGCAGATGCTAGGACTGTCTTTCAGCGTGATAAGGCCTCTGTCAATCCTGACACTGGAGAGAAGGAAGATGGTCACTGGTGTACGCTTTGCAGGTATGTTCTTAAATATACAAACTCCCTTTGGTAGCAGGCTTAACATATACCTTTAGAGCCAAGGGTTTCTCTCAAAGGGATTGTTTCTTTACTGGAAGCATCTCCACCTTATGTGCACATATACAAAGGCATGTACTTGCTTTTGCCAGACTACATTTATTTGCTCATTACTGACCTAAACTTGTAGAAATGTTGGCCATTTCAAGCATTACAGAAAATGTGCAAAGAGAAGAAGATATCAATGCATCCTCGGGCTATACCAACGGAGTCTGATGACAGTGGCCTGTAATATAATTTTGTATCAATGTCTACTTCATACTCACATGAATCTGTAGATCAAGGCAAGGAACCCTTGATTTGATCATCATACAAGAGTCACAAATTCCTGCCTTTTCAGCTGCTGGGCTCCTTGACTACATAGTTGAACTGGTCATCTCTGAAGACAAAATAAGCATATCTATTGTTGCTTTCTTTAGATTTACAGTATTCAGCAGATTTAATATATTATTTAGACAATGTGAATAATTGATTAGCCTGCTTTTAGAAATCTCATTAAATTTTGCCGCCCCACCCTCACTGAAAAAGACATTTCTTATTGAACAAAGCTTCACAAGGAAATAATTGAGCAAGCAAGGATTGTCGAGCTTCAGGTTAAAAGAGTCTCCAGGTAATGCCACTGATTTCCATCAACTATGATGAAATTGACTTGGTACTAATACAGTTCCAGGATGCAGCCAGTGAGATTTCATTTACATATGATCTATGGACATCAGAAAATGGCGACCCCTTTGTTGAAAAGACCAAATCAATCAGATAAAAACTGTGTGATTGGGAGGTAAACGCGTAGCATACAATAATGTAAATACTGTGCTTATATACTGTAAATACAATTTATACTAACTAAATTTACTCTATAATGGAGAATTCAGTTTATATAAAAATCTACATACTTGTGGCTGCGTATTCAGCGCATGGGATCACGGGAATTGTGCCGTTTGATTCCCATATTCCAACACACCCTTGCAAACGGCAAAATGACCAGAAAATAAGACAAAAATAAAAGAAATAAATCTCACCCTCGGAAACTAAAAAGCTTCATCATCATCAGAGTCATCTTCCAAAGCAAGAGCAGCCCCTATAGATCCAGATTTGATGGGATGGGGGCTGGAAGAATTGGTGCAGTTGGACTGATAATGACCTTTCTTACCGCATGAAAAACAAGTGATGTGGGCAATACCATGAGAGGGGGCACCAGTAACGGCCATAGCTTCATTCTGGGGGTCATCAGAGGCTTGTGCTTGGCGTGGGGATATTGGTGTTGGCGCTGGTATTCATTCATGAGGTAGGTGATAACATAGGTGAGCGTATATTCACTGTCTGGGGGCATCAAGCGAAATAAGAAAAGAGTCGTATGAATGGGGAAGTCCTGAAGTAATGGCAAGAATAATGTCGTCCTCAGTGACTTTGACACCTGCTTCCTCAAGAAGAAATGCGATATGGCGGACACAGGCAACGTAGGCAGACATGACTTCACCACGATCAAGGTGGAGACGGTGAAAACGGCGACGGAGAGAAATAATGGTGGAGCGACCACATGATGCATGAATATCTGAGAGTGTTTTCCAGATGACATAGGGGTCCGGGTTACAGCAGTGAGCGAGCTGGGAAGGGGTTACACAAAGAATGAGCTCTGCACGAGTCTCAGATTGCTTGCGCATAAAATCCTTGACTTTCTTGGTCTGTTCAGTCCCCCAGGGTGTTCTGCAGTGCCATCCACATAATCCAATAAGCCCTTGTGAGTGAGTAAGGCTTCCATGTAAATCTTCCACTCAAAATAATTCCCATCAGTGAGTTTGTCGAAGGTGGTTTCGGATGGCATGATGGCGCACTAAAAATAGATTTGATGATGGCAACGATGGTAACAATGATAAAATGATGGTTCCGGCGGTGATTTGGCTTCCGCAAGCAATTCAGGTTCGACGGTGATTCAGCTTCG
Source organism: Psilocybe azurescens (assembly GCA_023853785.1). NCBI lineage: Eukaryota > Fungi > Basidiomycota > Agaricomycetes > Agaricales > Agrocybaceae > Psilocybe > Psilocybe azurescens. Next base: position 6,326 of record JAJIRX010000365.1, on the reverse strand, counting down.
ATAAGCGATTCAGGTTCAGTGGTGATTCGGCTTCCGCAAGCAATATCGGATCTCAGCGAGCAAGGTTATGATGACGATGACGACGATAACAATTCAACAAAAAAGGATTCAGCCCCAGTAGGCAAGAACGACAAACAGAAACAAAGAGAGTGCAAGTGACGGCGAGGAACTGGTAGCAGAGACAGTTAGGGTCACGTGTTTATGTTGAAAAGACCAAATCAATCAGATAAAAACTGTGTGATTGGGAGGTAAACGCGTAGCATACAATAATGTAAATACTGTGCTTATATACTGTAAATACAATTTATACTAACTAAATTTACTTTATAATGGAGAATTCAGTTTATATAAAAATCTACATACTTGTGGCTGCGTATTCAGTGCACAGGATCACGGGAATTATGCCATTTGATTCCCATATTCCAACACCCTTCCAATCAGTAACTAGACACTATGTTGCAGCTCCCAAGGATGCCCCATTGGACTGGGAGCTCAGGTCTGATCAGCTTGCCTTTAAGCATGTTGAAGGTAATCATTCCAGTGCAAATATTAGAAGGATTCTTGTCAAAACTGTTGATCACTACAGAATCTGTGATAAGGTAGGAAGGATACTGTCTAAGTGATTGGATTCTCCTGACATACAAGGATATCCTTACTAGGCAGGTTGGTTCACAGCTGACAATTCCTCCAACAACAACACTGCCCTCAAAGCCTTTGGAAAATTATAGATCCATCTAAAAAGCGTTGGGATCCAATTTCTCGTTGGGTTAGGTATATTTTAGCTTATAATTTATCCTATCTACTTTTAATCCAATTTTTCAAAATTCTCCTCAGGTGTATGGAACATTCTGAGCATCTTGGAGCTGGTCATTTTGTTGACGGGTAGGACCAACATCCACCTTGAATGTTGTCAAGAAGGTCCACAATGCTGCTCATGCAACACATGACAAAGATGGAGATAGCGACAACAAAGACAACAATGAAGAAGATTTTGATACAGGAGATGTGGTGGGGAAGGCTCTTGGGCTCATTAAGCAGGTACATATTTCCATTCTTTTTTGGCAAATTTTGTCAAAAAGACTCATAACATATTTTAGATCCGGAAATCGCCTCAAGCCCGTGCATTCTTTAAAAGGTGTTGTGAAGAAACCGATGTGCCAGTCCTTGAACTGTGCCTCTGGGTACAGACACTGGGCATCTCTCTTTGAGTGTTTGGATCGCCTGCTTTCCCTTCAGCTCATAAGTCAAAGCTTGGATCATCAAATAACCTGGCCAATTCTTATGACCATTTTCAGGCCGTCAATTGATTTACTCTTCTTGCAGACAATAGCACAGATGTGCCAACTCTTTGAGGAAATTCTTACAGTGATTTTTGGTTATTTAGAAGTGACTGGAATAGGTTGCAGTTGATGCATGAGGTTTTTCAAGTAAATCTTTAATTGTTTCATATATAATCATAATGCAACAGCTTTAATACTTGATTCTAGGAGCCTGCAAATGCTACTCAATCATTTTCATCATCAAAGCATCCTACAGTTTCAAGAATCATTCCAGTGCTTGAGTTTCTTCAGCAAACATGGGAGAATATGTCAAAGCTTTCAAGATTCATGGAGATCTCTGATGTGATTCAGGAAGGGCTCAATAACCTTCAAAAGTGGTACCATCACACTGAAGACACCAACATTTATTTTGTCTGTCTTGGTATGTCATCATCTCGGTTTTTAATACAGCTATGTATCTGCTGGCCATTAATCTACTTTTTAGTGTTAGATCCAACAATAAAAACAACATACACTGAAGAGAATTGGGCAGACAAAGACCACCAGCATGGTATGGACAACCTTTATGAACTGGTGAACTGTCTTGATTTAGAATTTTATGACTACTATAACACATCTCTTTGTAGTTTGACAGATATTACAAGAGCCAACCCACCAATCTCCCCAAACGCGACAGGCAACCTTCTCAAAACAGTAAGTAAAATTCATTCTACATGCATTCAAGTTCAAACTAACTGCCAAGATATGTCCTCAACAGCACCTCTTGAGAATAGTCATCCAAAAGTTGTTCAGTATGGCCATTCATGGATACAGAAGATGGTGCAAGACTGTAAAATGCTGAAAATGGCACCTCAGATGATACCCAGGCCAAGTTAAATGTGTATCTGAAGGATCCAACTGAAGATTATGTTGAAAATGTTGTTTGTTGGTGGGGGTGAGTCATTTACTTATTTACAGCTGACGTCCTGCTCACTGTCTGGTGTTTACCTTCTTCCTAATTTCATTTGTTAGCACAACTCTATTCGCTATCCCACACTGTCTCGAATTGCACATGACTACCTTGCAATTCAGGGTTCTGCCATTGCATCTGAGTGTGCCTTTTGGGTGGGGCTCTCACTGGGACCAAACAACATAACCAGCTTAACGTGGAGTCTTTCAAGCCCTTCAAATCCTCAAAAGTGGCTATCAAAATGGCCATATCAGTGCCTCACAGCAGGCTCAAGCTCACATGGATGCCTTTTTACAGTCTTTAGAGTTCAATTACAATGGGGATTCAGAGTAACTAATTCATGACAAGTTTCTAGTATCTAAAACTATTATTCGCACTCAAAATTTCTAATATAATGGTTTTCTGGTGTCTGGTTTGGGTTCATACACCTCTGAACCTGAACCGAACGCCCCTGAACACATTCAAAGATCATCCAGTTCAACGTTTGAGACTTTGGCTGAACCAAACCGATGGTCCCGTTCAGTGTTCATAAAAGTAGGTGCTTGAACTGGACAGAACTGGACCACAGCAACACTAGTCGTAGATATTAAGCCAAAAGTGAAACTCAATCTCCTCCAACGCAGACTTGAGAGGTCCATTGTATAAAATTTGACCAAGTCGGTAAATCATGCATGTATTTGTCTTCTTCCAAGCCAAATTGGGTGGTGGTGTGTCATGATTGTGCAATGAGTAGGCGGCGAAGCACCCCATTGTTCCAATATCAAGTTTTTTCAGATAACAAGAATCCAAATCTTCAGAGAGATCCCTGTGGACAATACAGTGTCTTGCATAAAGTTTGCAGTGCAAAGTAGCAAATCTTATTTGTTTCTGTTTTTGCTGTGACTCCAGATTGTCATGATTTGCCATTTGCCCACATCAGTATTGTTCTGTTGTTGATAAATTGTCACATCAATTTACAAGTAGAAACAACTTTTGCTACTTCTGTGTTGCAAAATTTTATGTAAGGCACTGTAACGTGGGCAATATGAGTAGTTTTTTGTAAAGCAAGAAGGAGATGTAATAAGCTTACCAACGACTTGTAAATGATAGGGATAACTGTACTGAATTGCACACACTGAACATGGATATAGGCTACATATCAACAACTACATATCGCTATGCACTATTGCTGCTTGAAGTATCATTATATACATGTCATACCAGAGGTTGAATAAAGTTTATAAAATTGAAAAATATGATCTGTTGCCAGACATGTTCACAAATTACAATACTTGTTACATTCTGAATGGAAATCCACTATCTGTGTGCTGCAATAAGACTTCCCACTGCACAATTAAAGCCAGTGCTACAGACTGATTGACAATGGGTATATGTTTTTGAATGTCAAGAACTCAGAACATTTTGGCTGAATTTGGGCTGAGTTACTTGATGCGTAGATATTGGCGAGCCTTTCCATGTTCGTTGGAGATTTTGAAAGCAGTCTTATGCTATGAAGCAGTGTGATCTTGTTATTCTGTCGTCACATAATGTCATTTAAGAAAAATTCAAAACTGCCTACAGTAGCTCAAACTTTTGTCCCAATGTTTTGTGTTTTTGGATAAATTGGTTTATAACTCAGTAATGGCCAGAGATAAAATTCTGAAATTTTTATTGTAAATACTAGAGACTAATACCTAAAACCTGACTCCTAAATAACGTGATATGAAACAGAATTTATTAAATGATAAATCAAACAAAATGGCTTATCATTGGGACAAAAGTTTGAGCCTCTATTATAATACTATTCAATACTTGGTATGACCTCCTTTTATCTTAAGGACTGCTGCAATTCTTCTGGGCATGCTTTCTATGAGTGTTTGGCATGTTTCTGGTGTAATCTTATTCCACTCCTCTGCCACTCTCTCCCATAATTCATGTACTCCTTGGGTGGTGTTGGATATTCATTTAAACATCTTTTCAAGTGTTCCCACAAGTGTTCAATGGGGTTCATATCTGGGGATTGGGTAGGCCATTCCATAACTTGAATGATGTTTTCTTCAAACCACTGGTCAGCCTTTTTAGAGGTATGTTTGGGGTCATTGTCCTGCTGAAAAATCCTCTCCTCTTCTGGAACTCCCAAAATTTCAAAGCTTTCTTCCATCCCCTCCTCCAAAATAGCACAATATTGATCAGCATTCATGATCCCCTGCACTTCTATCAGCTTTCCTACTCCATTCCAACCCATGCAACCCCATACCATGAGGTTATTCCCTCCTCTATGTTCGACTGTTAGAATAGTAGTCCTGTCTGAAAGTGCTTCTCCTTCTGTTTCCAAGTGTAGACCCTCCCATCTGATCCAATCCTGTTAATCTTTGTTTTATCTATCCACAATACCTGTTTCCAATCTTCAACTGTCCAGTTTTTATGGTATTGGGCAAAGTTAAGATGTTTGTTTCTGTGAGCCTGTTTAAGCAGAGGTTGTTTCTGCTTAACAATGTGGACCAGAAATTGTTTTCCTTTAGTGCATTTCTGACTGTTTGGGCTGAGACAGGGGTAGATATGATGGCATTAATGTAATGGGTGGCCTGAACAGCATTGTCAAGCTTTCGAGTGCTGATTTGTCGACAAACTGCTTGTTTATTTTATTCAGAAAGCTTGGCATGTTGGCCTGGTTTGTTGTTTTCTTTGTCCAAACCCAATTCTTTCTTCATCCTCCTAATAGTAGACTTCCCTAGACCAGTTTTAGACTCTATTTGACAAAGGAATATCCTTCTTCAAGAAAAGCCACAGCAGAACACTGAGAAGCAGATGTAGGTTTCATGAGGTTGTGGTAAGAGATAAAGGCAGTTGAAATTAATTTCAACACAGAAAATCAATACAAACAAGGTCACATGACTTTTTTATCATTCCCACAGTCAATTCAAGAACATTTTATACTTGTAAACCATATTTATTGGTTTTAAATTAGAGCTTAAACTTTTGTCACAATGATAAGCTATTTTGTTTGATTTATCATTTAATCAATTCTGTTTCATATCACGTGATTTAGAAGTCAGGTTTTAGGTATTAGTCTCTAGTATCTACAATAAAAATTTCAGAATTTTATCTCCAGCCATTACTGAGTTATAAACCAATTTATCCAAAACACAAAACATTGGGATAAAGTTTGAGCTACTGTATATATGAGTAGATAATATGCAGGGCCATCTACATTTAAAATTTCAAGGTTGTAGCATACTTAGTTTCTGAGTTATTCTTGATTTACTTGAAATTTATAAAACATTGTAACAGTTTGTATATGGGCAATGAGTGGGCATATATTTACCTGATGAGCAGACACAAAATTCAAGCAAACTTTGTAGACCAACTAAAAATCATTGGTTAATCTTTGATATACAAATTCAAAATTTCTTGTATTTGAAGTACAAACAAACTTCATAAGTCATCATAAATTTGATATAATTAGTGTGATAAAAGGCAATTCTGCATTTGAAAAATAAATTGAACCTGTATGTTATTCAAGATTTGAATTACAAGTCATCCAATAAAAGAGCTTTGCATTTAAAATATTAAAAGTTTCTGAAGAATGCCTGGGATTTGAAATACAGGACTGTCTACAAGTTAGCTATGTACTTGAAATACTTGGGTGCCAAAGCAAGTGCTCCAAATTTGGTATACTTATGGTTCTGAATAAGAACTTTCCATTTAAAGTATCATGTTTTTACCAAAGAGCCTCTGCAGGTTGGCCTATATTTCAACTCTTAGAGATATTTGGGTCTTCTCAGTATTTAAAGTGTTTTGCAAAGTTTAAAACTAACCTGTTTTTGAAATGTTTTAGGGGACTTAATTTTACCACTTCAGAGTACATCTGAATATTGAACATTTCAATGTGTCACAGTATTGGAATTGTGAATATTTAAACCTTGGTGTGAAGACAAAGATTAGTGTATTAATTATTTAGAATCTGTCTTTCCAAGATTCTTGAGGATGTGAGATGTTGAGTAAGTATCAGAAGATATTTGAGTAACTTTGTTTTAATAGTTACTTGAATTTAGATTTTTAAATTTAATGGACAAAATATCATGTACTACTAGCACAAGACAATAAGTAATGATATA
>JAJIRX010000364.1:0-13710 GCA_023853785.1 Psilocybe azurescens | reverse complement strand
AGTGCATCTGGGATTTTCTATGTTGATGCTCCACACATCCATACCAATATAATATCAATATTTCATCACTTCACTTTTTCTATGTCTAATGAAAACATTTGGGCATGTCTCTACAAAAGCATGCCACCTTTAGCGCTGTGTCCATGCTACTATATTGTACATTTCACAATATATCCCCAGCCCACTCTTGAACAATCATTGTGTAGATTACTTGTAGTAAAATTCTTTTACACAGAGAACTAGAATATTTTACTATGCACAGCACATGCAGCACTGTATCATTTTAAAATATATAGATTACACTCTTCACAATTAAAATTTAAAATAGCTGTCCCCTGACCCTTCCTATTGTAAAATTGTGTTCCAGTGTTATCTTCCTGTCTACATCTTTATTTAAACAGTTCCAACCATAATTCATTTCATACTAACTTTTCCACTGTCCACAATGCCCTCTGTCTTGATATTTATTTAGTGGTATTTATTTCGTACTTTTAACTCTTTTATCCAATACATAGTTTCTATTGCAAAGGTGTCAACCAACCACAATATCTGCAGACAGAAATGTCCCATTTAAATATTCTTTGACGCAGATTTATTAATCCACTTGCTCATAGTGCATTGTACACTGTGCATGCAAGAGTGTGCATATTGTTTTTTTTTCAGAGCCACCCAAAGCAGCTTCAATACAGCTGGGTATGGCTAATGGACATGTTGAGGGTTCATTATTTAAGCACAGAATGTTTTCAGGCTGTGTGACACCCATTTTGTTGTTTGCCATCAGCCAGATTGTCTGTTTCAAAAGGCCCTGCTTCATGGCTCTAAAACAGAACAGTGTGCTTTTTCATGATCAAGTAATTTGACTTATATAACATTATATTTGCTCTTTCAGAAAAGCTTAGTCATTGAGCTCTCTTACGAGCTTTATGATCTGCTGCTATGCATTGGGGGATTTGCTGCTCACCCCCTGTGCTTCATGGTAAGACAGCTCACTGGGGCTGTGCCCCAGACCCTGCTTGTCGGCACTTCGTGCCTCCTCGTTGAAAAAAATAAATAATAGCAGTCACAATTATAATGTCTTGGGGGAATGAGCTTTGTTCATCCCCCCTTCTTATCAATACTTCACACCTCATTAAAAATATATATACACAATGTTTAGGAGGAATGAGCAAAGCTCATTCCCCCCTTTCTTATCAACACTTTATGTCTCATTAAAAAATTAATAATACCAATCATTTATATAATATCTTGAGGCGAGATGAGCTCTGCTCATCTCCCCTACACTCATCATTTAAAAATATTTAATCTTATACAATACAAACACTTTATATATTAAATAAAAATCAGTCACTATAGTCAATAGAAAGAACTTCTGGGTACACTATACTTTTTGTTATACTTAATCCAGAACTGTCATCCCAAATGGCCTTGATGTTGTACATGGATGTTACACGTGAAATAGCAACATATAGTTGTCCATGCTTAAAGGTGAAGAAATCAGGTTTAGTCCAACATGTAAAACAGATTGTCCTTGAGCCTTATTAATCATCATAGCAAATGCCAGTCATACAGGAAATTGTTGTCAGCAAAATTCAAATGGAACTTGTGTGTCTGTTGGTGTCAGCCCAATCTGTGGAATAAAACTGTCTCCCTGCTCTATCTCCTGTCAATAGTTGAACTTCCAAAATATGGTTCCCCATTCTTGTCACAATCCCTCTCGATCCATTACACACTTCCTCACTTGCATTTAAATTCCGCAAAATCATAATAGGGCAACCAACTTTCAGTGTCAGCTTGGCCAAAGGAAGACCTGAACAGTTGATTGTGTTCAAATACTCCACTGGATACATCAGAATTCCTTCATCACCATGTCCCCAATTATTCAAAATGCTATCAGCACTGTGAAACACCTTTTCTTCTCCAGGAAATTTGTTGCAAATAGTTTTGTTCAGATCATCCACATCATCATTCCTGCTACACAGAATTGTCTGTTCAGCATAATATTTGTCATTATGCCCAGTGATCTGCTGGATTCCAGGATATATTGTATTAATCAGAGATCAGAGATTCAACAGTATTGTTGGCACATTTGAAATGACCAGGAAGTGTTGTGTTGTCAGATTCATCTGTATGTTTTCCCAGACCAATATCCAACTGCCATTGTGCAAATTTCTGTTCTTCATCATGTGCAGTGTTCAGACGCATATTCTCAGTCAACTTAAGTACTTTGTTGTGTCCCCAAAGTTGTGACCTCTGCATGCATGCTCCAACAATTTGTGCTCTTGATCCTTTCACAACAACAGGAAGAATTTGCTTGAAGTCTCCACCAAACACAACAGTAAGTCCTCCAAATGGCTTGTCACAGTTATGGATATCCTTGAAAGTGCGGTGCACAGCCTCATGAATATAATGGTTTTGCATAGGAGCTTCATCCCATATCACCAAATCAGTACATTGAATAAGCTCTGCTAAATCAGAAGTGCGACCAATACTGCATGTAGAGTTCTCATGAATGTTGGTAGGAATTTTGAAAGTTGAATGTGATGTCTGATCACCAATAAGAAGCAGAGATGCAATGCCAGATGAAGCCACACAAAGCACTATTTTTCCTTCACCACGCAAAAAGTAGCACAGAGTGTTGTACACATAAGTTTTTCCTGTACCTCCTGGACCATGAAGGAAGAAACATTGACCACTCTTGCTTTCAACTGCTGCCACAATAGTATCAAATGCTGAACATTGCCCATGATTGAGAGTAGGAATTTGCTGTTGAGCCAGAACAGATTGGTTGTCTCTGTCGTAGTTTCTCTGCTCTGCAATCAATCTATTTCCTATAGCAGCAGCCCAATCTTCTTGAGGCAATGGCATTCCTGCAAACTCTTCAAGTTTTATGTTGGTAGTGCGAAGAAGTTGGTCAATGAGAAAAGACCATAATCAAACACTTGTGCTTCAGTGGGGTCTTGTTGGATATGTTTGGAGATAAGAGCATGTCTCAGATCATCACAAATCTTGTATTTAAGTTGTTCCCAGAGTGCAGCAGGATTTGATGGTGTGCAGTCTCAAAGAATAGTCACAAAATATTGCAAAGTTGTCGTCCACTTGCCATATATCCAGCCTCTTCCAGACACTGCTTCCACTTATTATCATCCTCTAAAAGTCCTCAATTTATGCAGGCCTCACGAAATGTTTCATATACAGTGCCATCAACTGTTTGGAGATCAACAAAGAGGTAGCACTCTTGACACAGGTCAGCAGAGTTCTGAGATAAAACGCTCTCCTGAACTTGGATGAGCATAGTACATGTGCCCAATTGCAAATTGTTGCTGTCTTGGAGCCCATTTGTGCTGTTTTCACTTCCAGACAAATTTGGCAGGAAAATCCTGATAAAGAGTATTTCTGGCTTCCTCATATTGTATATTGGCTTTGAAATACATATCTATTTCTTCATCAATATGTTTAAAATCACAGAAACTTAAAATACATACAGGAAAAGGTTGGGGTCCAATATGACGCCCACAACATGGTTGTGGAGGAGGTGTAGAGCAGCAGCTAAAGCTGAGCCAAATTTGCAGGCAAATTGTTATACTGAATTTCATTAAATATAGCAGGAGCAGGTAGGAGCAGGTGCATGCAGGAACAAATGCAGGAACAGGAACAGGAACAGGATGAACACGACGGCCACCTTGTTGTAGTGGTAAAGGAGCTAGTGGAACAGCTGCTAAAGCTGAGCTAAATTTGCAGGTAAATTATTATACTGAATTCCATTAAATATAGCAGGCTGGAAAACAGGAGCAGGAGCAGGAGCAGGAGCAGGAACAGAAGCAGGAACAGCAACAGGAGCAGGATCAGGAGGATCAGGAAGAGCAGCTAAAAGATCAGGAATTTCAAATTGTAATGGCTCAATATATGGTATTTGGTCATGACGTGGAGTGCGGCGGGCTTGAGGACTCTCAAGAACACGGGCATCATGCTCAGATTGCTGTGCAGCAATACAAACATGACATGGAGTATTTGGAGGAGTTTCCGGCCTATAAAATATTCATCAGTTTGTTTTCTAAATCAATTAATTATTAAAGAAAACATACATGGCTCAGAAGTCTTATTTAAAATAGCAATCACCACCACCACCAAATCCAAACACAGAAAAAAGAGGATGGAATCCTGCAATGACAAAAATAAGAAATGTCAGTCAGAATGGTTATTGGACTCATATATTACTCACTAAAGAAACACAGAAAACACACTGTGTAAAAGTTAGAACAGTCTGAAATGAAATATAGAGACTTTACTCACCAAAAAAAAGAGGAAAAATGCGAAGAGAGAGTAGAAAATACAGTGTGCATGAGTTTGAGAACTTGCAGAGCTAAAAGTGACATAGAACACTCACCAAAGCCAAATTAACCACCCAAATAGCTTCAATATGGCTGGATATGGCTGATAGATGCTTTGAGAGTGCACTATTCTCAGGAATGTTGGCTCAGAATATTTTTTTAGGGTGTGGGATCCAAAGCAGCATCAAAGAGGCAACCTCATGGTCACTTCATGGCACCAAATCATTGTTTGCCATCAGCCACTGGTTGTTTATTTTAGAAGGCCCCGCCTTGCAACCCCAACACAGAATGGTGCTTTGTCATGATTAAGTAATTTGATTTAGGTAACATTATATTTCCTCTTTCAGAAAAGCTTAGTTATTGAGCTCTCTTATATTACAAGCTTTATGACCTGCTGCTATGTGTCAGAGGGATTTGCTTCACTCACCCCCCTGTGCTTCACAGCAGAGTCAATAGTTTGCTGGAGGCGCCCCCAGACCCCTGCTTGTCAGCACCCTGCACCTCCTCATTGATAAATAAATAATACCAATCACAATCATAATGTCTTTGGGGGGGAATGAGCTTTGCTCATCCCCCACTTTTTTATTGGCATTCTATACCTTATAAAAAAGATAATAATAGCAGTCACTCTTGGGGATGAGCTGCACTCATCCCCTCTTTCACACTCTCACTCATATAGTGTGGGAGGGATGAGAGCTGTGCTTATCCCTCCCACTCCACAGTCTGCTCTCTACAGCTTGCTGGAGTTGCACTCTTGCATCCCATCATAGAGACACACAGCATCTCCATAGTCAAATTATATATAGTCACAGTCAATAATAGTGAACAAATACACAAATATATATGTACCTATGGGCTATTTAAGTGTTTGAGTATCTATAGCTACTAGTACAGTGTGAGTTATAATGTGAGTCATAGTGGTAGCAACAATATGAGTCAGAGTTTAGTGCTTGTCAGAATGTGAGTCAGAACAAAGTGAGTCATGTATAGTCACATGATGGTCAACATCATGTGATAAAGATGTTTTTATGTAAGAAAAATCAAAGAAAGTGAAAAGAAAAAGAAAAAGCAAAAAATAAGATGTTTATAACAATAGGATTAGAAGAAACAGCAGGGGTATGGGAAAAAGATGGCCAAGGTTTGTCTCTTTCAAAGAGTTGACAGTATCTATGAGCATCTGAAAAGTAGGAGTCCAGGGATGGAGATGGAGTGGTGGAGGTTGTTGCAGGTATTGAATTTCTTGTTGTCTGAATCAACACTCAGTTAGATGGGTGTGTGATCCAGACTTCCTATGGTCTAGCAACATCAGCCATTTCCATGCTCCTTATCTCTGCAGCTGATGTCATTGTCTTGGTATCAACTGAGTTGCTGGAATCCACAAGTTGTAAATCATGGAGTGCCTTGGCAAGGGCTTGGACAGGTTCTGAGGCCTGTTTCATAGATACTGGGAGGTGAAACTCATAGGATGTGTCTTTGCTTGGAGCAAACATGCTTTCTGTAATAACAGATGGGCTATATGGATAGATTCCAGCCTTTTTAAAAGCTGTTTTAATATTTTTGAGTGTCAGAGCAGTAATGTAGGCCTTTGAAAAAATCTGTAAAAAATTGGTTTTGTCTATAGGTTGACCAGTGCTTCAGAACCAGTTATCTTGTTTCTGGGACAGATATGTTTTCAAAGGTGAGAAAATCACAACATCAAGACCTTGATAAATGTGTGTTCTATGTGCAGGATAGCAGATGTCAACAATCTGGTTCTCACAGGCATATTAAAGGAAGGGAATGGTGTAGTGTGAATTATGGCCATCCACAATCAGTAGCTGGTGCTCATTTTTGGCCTTTGTGCATGTCAATTGATCAAATTGCTTGATCCACTCAATTCCAATCTCTCCATCAGTCCAGCCCTTCTTCTGATATTTTAATCTAAAAGTGGAAAATTTGAATGATTAGTATTTTGATCAAAAAAGAGAAATTCATATGAAGCATTGAGAGGATTATTATCTCCTCATCTAACATTGTATCCATTGCCCTTGAATACCACCACTGGAGGAATTGTCGCTTTATTTGCACAGATAGTTACAATACCAGTGATATTCTCTTATGTTCCTGCATGCTGCTAGTATGGGTCTCTTTTAGTATGAGAGCCACAAAAACTCCCACTCTCCTTGACCTTGTCTCTGAAATCCAATCTCATCAGATGCATATATATTGATAGGCTTGATTGAATATTTTGTGATTGTGCCCATCTCAAACCAAAGAGTGTTGTTGGCAGAGTTGGCTGCACAACCTCTGTAATCTTCCAAAGGTTGTGATCAGGACATTTTGATATCATCACCATTTCTGATCTTGAATCAGTAGATCCAGTTACAGTGGCTCAAAAACTGTCCCACTTTTGCAACTTTTGAATTAAATTGCTAATAACATGGGAACGCTTCAACTAAAAATCTGAAATTAACATATGTTATAGTTGAACATGTGAACTCCATAATTGCCTTCAAAATCATGTGATTTGAATAAAAAATGATGGAGTAATAAAATAGACAAAATAATACAAAAGTAGGACAGTTGTTTGATCCACTATAATATCTACCATATAACAAGTAAAATTACACTGTATAAATTGTGAGAAAAATAAATAAAGTCATGTGACACTATTTATAAAAGTTTGTCATGTTGAATTCAAGTTTAACAATCTTTCTTTCTTTCCACCACCATATCTTTCTTTCCATTACCACATAAAGTCCTCTCAGCACTCCTCTATCATTTCTCTTCTTGAAGAAGGCTTTTCTGTTCATCAAATAGAGTCCAAAACTGGTTTTGGGAAGTCTACCATAGGAAGGATCAAGAAAGAGATTAATTCTGACAAGGAAAACAACAAAGGTGGATGTTCTTCCAAGTTCACTCCAAGGAATAAACAAGCAATTGTATGCCAAATCACTACTGGAAAACTGGACAATGCTGTCCAGGCTACTCACTATATCAACAATGCTATCACCTTGTCTATTTCTCCCCAAGCAGTCAGAAATACCCTCAAGGAAAATAATTTGTGCTCTGTTGTCAAATTAAAGTGACCTCTTCTTCAAGCTATCCATTGTCAAAAGTGCCTCAAATTTGCTCAGACCCATGCAAACTGGACTGTGGAGGACTGGAAAAGGATATTCTGGTCAGATAAAACAAAGATCAACAGGATTGGCTCAGATGGCAAGGTGTACACCTGGAAACCTAGAGGTGAATCAATCTCTGATGGAACAACCACACCAACTGTCAAGCATGGAGGAGGGAATAATCTCATAGTATTGGGGTGTATGGGCTGGAATGGGGTGGAGAAATGTTACGATCTCAAGTTAGAATCACGCAGTGTGCATAATCTAACCACCAATTGTTTACAAGAACAAGTTCAAGTTTGAGTTGAGCAGGTTAAGCAGGTTGGATTCTCAAGAACTAGCTAAAGAATACAGTGGATCCTTCCTGGTATAAATACTACAAACTGTACAGCAAGTTGAAACGAGTTTAATGTTCATCAGCAGATGTATGTATAAGAATAGAGGAAACAGATCGAACGTTCATCAAGAGATGTATCATAAAAGATGGAAGTGAAAGTCCATCAAAGATATGATGGAGTTTCGTAGATATGATGGAAAGTAAGTTCATCAGAATATACAATGATGTATCAACGATGTGAAAGATGACAAAGAAAAAGGAAAAGGAAAAGAAAAGAAAAGAGAAAAGAAAAAGAAAAAGTCTTGTCGTAACATTACCCCGTACTACACTCCTTATGCCTCAGAAGGAGTGAAGTCCATTATCTGTACAAGTTCAATAGTCTCCATATGGTTCGCCTGTGGTGTTTGGCGATTCCGGTGTCATTGAGAAGATCCTCATCAACTCCTCCATAATAGGGGTCAATGTGTTGCTCGGTTTCTGGGTAGTAGCTACAGTCTCAGAAGGAATGTCCGGGTGCGTATCAGTGGCAGTAAATGCATTTGAACTTGGGGCATTTGGGGAAAATGTGTCTGGGCTCTCTGCAGTGGTAGCAGGTGACCGACATTGCGCTTGTTGAGCGATCTGGGTTGTAGTTGACAAAGCATTGGACAAGCTTCATTGACAAGTCATTGTCTTTGGAGATCGTTGAGATGGAGGCGTAGGGATGGGAGATCTCGAGGGAGTGGAGGTGGGAGGTGAAATCTGTGGTGAATTGTCAATGATTGGCAAAAATTGTACTAGGGGTACTAGAAAGAGAAAATATGGACGGTTTTCGTGTGGTGGGTGATTCGCAACAATGTTTTCTCAACACGTCATAGATTTCTCTTTCTAATCCCCATGATTGGAGTTGATCTAGTAAGGCTGTTGCCATAGCTTGTTGAGCACAAGACTGGAGTCTGGCAAGACGGATTTCTCGTTCTTCTTGTTGGTGGGCTCTGGTGACCTTTGCCAGTTCGTCGATGGCAAGAATAGTGTCTGGGTCTTCAAAGGACAAGCAGATTTCTTGAGCCATCTCGTCATTGGCGAAGAGTTCTAGGGCTTCAAAAGTTGACAGTGTTTGAGCATAGCGAGGTATGGCAGGTCGTTTGCCTTGTAGGCGTGAGTTGGCAGGGGTGGAAGAAGAAGAAGCGGCAGGAGTATCGATGAAAGACATATTGCGTTGTTGGGGGTATGGTTTAGAGGTAGAATGACTTGGTCTTTTTAACTACTTTGGCAATCAGTGGAAGGCATTGATAGAGCTCTTGTTCGACCTTATTTAGTTTGAGGCATAGAGATCTGGCTTGGTGGTGGGCAAGTTTAGCAGCAGCCGGGTGATAGTTCTGGTTGGCCGTCTCCTTTTGATTGATCGTTTTGTTGTATTGGGTGAGAATTTCTCTTCTTAGCATCTCAAGTTCTTCTACGGTCTGTTCGGTTAAAGGGGTATCAAAGATAGGAGTTTTGAGTTGGTTTGTTTCAGAGTTTCGAGTGAAGGAAGAGGTGATGCGTCGGAGAAGGTGAGGCATCAGGATGGCAGTGATGATCAGAGTTTGTGTAATTGGTGGTATTCTTAAAGAATTTTGCTGTCGTTGTCGAACGTGTCATCTTTTTCCCACATTGCTTCGGAGATAGGGAATCCGGTCCATTTGATAAGGTATTGATATTTCCGCTTCCCTTTCTTGGGTTTTCGTCCCATCTTTCTGTGATTCAGAATAGTTTCTACTTCCCAGTGTTCTTCCTGATTCTTGATCTCGGGTGGTGGTCTGGGAAGTTTGGTCTGTATGTTTCTGTTTCTTTGTATGGCATGAGTAGAGTGGTGTGGAAAACGTTGTGGATCCTCCATATCTTGGGTATTTTGAGTCTATACATGAGAGGTCCCAAGACTTCTGTGATCGTAAACGGGCCTTCTTGTTTCGGTTTCATCTTTGAATGGTACCTAGTGGAGATGTTGCAGGAGTCTAGCCAAACTTTTGTTCCTTTCTCGAACAGTTTGAAGTTCGATTTCCGTTGTTCAGCTATCCTTTGTCTTGCAAGTTCGTGGGTGGCTAACACTTCTTCTCGATCTTTTAGGAGATGTTTGACTTTTTCTTCCACACATGGGGCATTAGTGTTCTCGAATGCAAGTGGAATGGCCAACAGAGATGAACCTAAGGTGAGTTCGAACGGGGTTTTGGCCCTTTCGGAGTGTTTCCTGTTGTTGTGAGTAAATTCCAATGTTCCAATTGATTTGTTCCAGTCGGTTGGGTGTGACGAGCAATAGATGGATAGGTAGGCTGCTATTTCTTGGTTGAATCGCTCGGTGGTTCTGTCTGCTATTGGATGATAGGCTGTAGTTAATTTGGACTTGATTCCTAGGAGTTTCATGAGTTCTTGGAAGACTTTTGCAGTGAATAGGGGATCTCGGTCGGAGATGATGCTGTCTGGGAGTCCAAATCATTTGAAGAGGTTGTCGAGTAAGAGTTGAGCTGCTCCTTCTGTGTCAAGTGCCTCTCCCGGTTTCCCTTTTTTTCTGGCAAGATATTAAAATCACCACCTTAGTAAGCCCATGGTCTACCATGACCATGATTGCATCCACAATCTGTCCCGCACTGTTCTTGACCAGTGCTAAGTTGGTTAGGTAGTCCATTGAACAGTTTGCAAATGGTTGTGTAGAAGTTGGTCTGGTGATTGGCATGAAAGATGGGTGAGAGGGGTTTCTATTAATTTTGAATTGTTGACAGATTCCTCAGCCTTTGACGTATTGTTTTACAAAGGATCGTAGTCCTGGCCACCAGTAGTGTGTCTTTACTGCATTATAAGTTTCAAGTTCTCCGGGGTGTCCTGCCAATGGTAGATCGTGAAAGGATTTTACCACTTGTTGCCATAGCTTTTGGTTCTTTGGTATGTATGTTTTGTCTTTATAAAAAATGACATTTTTCCCATTGAATTCTTCCGTTCTCCAGTCATTGAGGTCGGTTCGTAAATTCAGTGGTCCTCCTTGTAGTAGAGCTTTCAGGATTTCCGCAATGTCTGTGTCAAATTCTTCTGAATCAATGATTTTCTGTTGTAGTTGGGTGTCAATTAGATTCATGAAAAGTTCCTCTGGT
This sequence comes from Psilocybe azurescens, assembly GCA_023853785.1. Taxonomy (NCBI): domain Eukaryota; kingdom Fungi; phylum Basidiomycota; class Agaricomycetes; order Agaricales; family Agrocybaceae; genus Psilocybe; species Psilocybe azurescens. The sequence continues at coordinate 2,843 of JAJIRX010000364.1, read as the reverse complement.
AAAAGAGTCACATCTTCGTTATCATAGTCTTTGTCTGGTATAAAATCTGGTCTTCTTGATAATGCATCAGATTGAATCATTTTCATCCTGGGCATGTGGATTAGTTTCAGATCGAATTTGGATAGGAATAACGACCATTGAGCTTGCCGTCTGTTCAGATTTCTCGGGCTTCTGAAGTAGGTCAGGTTCTTGTGGTCGGAATGAATGATCGTCGTATGTTTGGATCCTTGAATGTAGTGCCTCCATTCCTGTAATGCTCGTACAATTGCCAGGAGTTCTCGATCATAGATTTCATAATTCCTTTCTGTCGCGAGAGAAGGTTTTTGAAATAAATGCACATGGGTGTCTTTGCCGTTTCCATCGAGTTGAGTCAGGACGGCTCCAGATGCATATTTAGAGGCATCGCATTCAATTTGGAATGGTTTGTTCGGATCTGGCATTGAGAGAACCGGCTCTTCCGTGAATCATCGTTTCAGTTCGTCGAACGCTCGTTGAGCTGTGTCCGTCCATTCGAATTTCTTGGCCTTCTTTAGGAGGTCATTCAGGGGTTGTGCTACTGTAGAGAACTTCCTGATGAATTTTCGGTAGAAATTTCCAAATCCCAGGAATCCCCTGACTTGCTTGACTGTGGTAGGCGCAGGCCAGTCTCAGATTCCTTTAAGTTTTGATTGGTCCATGGAGATTTTTCCTTCTTTGATTATCATTCCCAGGTATTCGACTTTTCGTTGTCTGAAGACACATTTTTCTGGTTTGAGGTACAGGTCGTTATCTTTTAGTCTTTGCAGGACAATCTGTTCGTATTTTGCCAAATCTTCTTGATTTTTGGCAAAGATTAAGATGTCGTCCATGTAGATAATCACAAACCCTCCAGAGATTTTGCCTTCAAACAGCAAATCCATCATGGATTGAAAGGTGGCCAGGTAATTGCATAATCTGAAGAACATAACCGTGGGTTCAAAGAGTCCTCAATTCGTTTTGAAGGTGGCTTTCTGTTGATCTTCCTTTCGAATGTGAACATTATTGTATCCTTGTCTGACGTCCAACTTGGTAAAGAATTTCACCCCTTTGAGTTTGTCCAATAGATCGGGAATTTGTTGCAAAGGGTAGGCATTCTTTATTGTCCATTCGTTTAGATATCGATAGTCCTGACAAGGTTGCAGTTTTCCATCTTTCTTGGCTACAAAGAAAAAGGCAATGCAATGTCCAATTCTGATTTGACGATATATCCTTTGTCCAGCATTTCCTTAAGAAATTTGTCCTGTTCAATTTGTTCTTCCGGGGTGAGGCTGTAGACATTGCATGGTTTTGGTTTGAACCCAGGTTTCAGTTCGATTTTGTGGTCCCAGGGTCTTGAGATGGGAAATCGATCTGCTGCCTTTTGTCGAAAAGTCCGAGGTAGTCGTGTAGGTCTGGTGGAATAAGTTCTTCCAGAGGTTTAGCGGGTGTCTTGTTTTGTGTTCCATTGCCAGAGTTTGTGAAGCCGTGGTTTTCAGCGTTGATCCATGCCTGGTCCATTTCTTGGAGTCTTTTGCTTTGATAAAATCTATTACCAAAGCATTGAAGTCCTCAAGTGGTGCGTCCGTGGTGTCCATGATGTCTATGATCGGTTCAGTTTCTTCCAGTTCTTCTTCCATAGTGGTAGTGCAGATGGATTTGGAAGCCCTCCATTTAACCTTTCCATTTCCCAATCGATGTTGGGGTTTTGTTTTTGAAGCCAAGGCAGACCTAGAATAATTTTTTGTCAACCTAGTCCAGAGACAAGTAGAATTTCCTTGTTTGTTCTGTTCCCGATGGTAAGATTGAGTTCTACAAAGGTAGAGATTGTTCCTTTCTTGTTGAGAGTTCCGTCCACGTTGTATACTGTGAAGTTTTCCTTTAAAGCTTTTTGTTTGAGTCCTAGTTTCCTAGCATAGTTTTGGTTGATGAATTTTCCACCAGCTCCAGAGTCAATTAGACCCGAGGTTTCCGACAATTTGTGGCCTTCTGTTTTTATGGCAGAGAAAGAAATTGGTAAATGCATAGATTTATTCTTGAGTGTAGCCATAAATACAGAATAGATGCCTAATCGTGGAGAGACCGGCGTCGATTCGGTTCTCCATTTAAAATCCTCAGTGTTGGTGTCCCCCTCCTGGTCTCCCATTGCCAAATTTGCCAATTCCTCTCTCTCCTCCATGTTCAACTCCCAGATATGGGCATGAAGGTCCTTGCTGTCCATTTCTTTTCGGTAATTCCTTCAGTAAGAAAGGATTGTTCTTCCTCTTCTGAGGGCAGTCTACAGCAAGATATCCTGGTTGTTTGCATCTGAAACAAGCCCCCTTTTTCATGAGGCTTGTTCATTCCCTCGGTGGTCATGATGTCGACATCCATTGCGAAGGGGTCCTTTCTTGGCGTGGTTCTGGGAATGGATCGTGCATTTGATTGAGATGGGCCTTTTATTGCCATAGCGAGTCTATAGCTTCTATCGAAGGACATGGCCTTGTCATACCATTCTTTGATTTTGGTGGGCCTCTTCTCAGACTGGATGATCTTCTGTACTAGCGCTGGGTTCAGCGCTTCTTTGAACATCTTGATCAAGAGTTTTTTGCGCTGTCAGAGTTGTTAGACATCCCGCTTCTCCAACCAGTAGTTTGAACTTGGTTACTAGTTGTTCGGCAGTCAGGTTCCTTTGTTGAAGCATTTTTAATTTGTCCAATGCATCAATGTCTTCTTCTTCTGGCTTGAATGCCTTCTGGAATTCATCAATAAATTCCTTGTATGTCGGTAAGTCGATGTCCCCTGTGTTGAGGTTCAATTTGTTCTGGACGAATTGTTGTTTCCAGACGACCGCGTTCCCTTCTTGCATG
>JAJIRX010000363.1:0-16601 GCA_023853785.1 Psilocybe azurescens | reverse complement strand
GAAATACCTTCAGAAACATGCCAAAGGCTTATAGAAAGCAATGCCAAGGAGAATGGAGGCTGTTATCAAGGCAAAGGGAGGCCATACTAAGTACTAGATAGAGAGTCAAAAACTGTCCCAATGCTCTATTATTTTGTAAATTCAATTACTTAATCAGTTTTTGTTGAAATCATGTGACCTTGGTGAGAAATATGTTAGTCACATGTTAAACTATAACATATAATATTTTCAGACTTTTTATAATTTATTTCCCAAGTTATTAAACAATTGAAGAGAAAGTGCCAAACATTGGGACGGTTTTTGAAGCTATCATAAGCTTAGAGCATCTGTCTTGACTCCCCATTGCATGGAGAGCTAGGTTATTATTTCACATTTTTATCTGAAGCACATCCCTCAATATTCAACGTCAAGCCCATTCACAGTCCACTTCAAGCTCCATTCCAACTTTCAATCTCCACTTCAACCATTTGATCAGTTACATTCCCTATCAATGATTAAATTGTTTATCTATTTCAAACCTCAAGGCTATGCGCAGATTATTCTTGGACATCATGCCTATCCATCCTAGTATGCACAGCACTGCACAGCATCATATATCACCATTGGTCATCAGCATTTGGTCATCTACAACTATTTGGTCTCCAACTAGATTCCACATATGCAGTAAATCTTTGTCTCACTCAGCAGTCTTGGTAATGGATGTCAGAGCTGTGCCATGAACAGACTGGTTCTATTCTAGCATTGCACTTGTTCGCTATTTTGGCTTCTTTTCTATTGTCTGACACTTTCATATGATTGATCCTTCCTTCCTCTTGTCATTCTTGCTTATTTTACTTACTCAGCTTTGCTTCTTTCTTACTCATCTCACTTCGCTTTTCATAATCCTGCTTATACTTCTTACTCATCCTATGTTACTTACTTACTCATCCTATACATTTACTTACTCATCCTTCTATTTTTTCACTCCTAAACTCCGTCAGCTTTCAATCTATTGTATGTAGTAGGCAGATGGGACTACTGGGTGTTGTTCTCACGAAAGATTAGTACAGTTTGGATGCTTGATCCCTTTAAATATTTTTCTATGTTCTCTGGTATATAAACCATGTATTAGTATTGCTTGGAATACAAGGAAGTTACAAGCCCCAACTTTCTTCACAGCAAAGATTTCAAGTTATCAAGTACTCAGTTCCAGCACTACAGCATGCATTCAATCAATCTCTACAGTAGCTCAAAAAACTGTCCCAATGTTTGGCACTTTCTCACTAATTGTTTAATAACTTGGGAAATAAATTATGTAAACGTCTGAAAATATTATATATTATAGTTTAACATGTGACTAACATATTTCTCACCAAGGTCACATGATTTTTTACAAAACTGATTAAGTAATGGAATTTACAAAATAATAAAACATTGGGACAGTTTTTTGATCCTATAAAATAATAGCTTTACATGCTTGTAGAAAGCCAAATTGCTTTGTATAAATTGTGAGAAAATTAAATAAGGTCATATGACACTATTTTTACACATTTGCAATGTTGAATTCAAGTTCAACCATCTTTCTCTTTAACCACCACATCATGAAGCCTGCAACACCTTCTCAGTACAATTCTGTCCTTAATCTTCTTGAAGAGGGCTATTCTCTTTGTCAAATAGAGTCTAAAACTGGTTTGGGAAAGTCTACTGTTGGAAGAATCAAGAGTGAAGTGGATGCCAACAAAGAAAACCCCCAAAACAACAAAGGTGGACATCCCTCCAAGTTTACTCCCAAGGATAAACAGGTCCTTTTTCACAAATCAAAACAGGAAAGCTGGACAATGCTGTCCAGGCAACACACTTCATCAATGATGCTATTCCCTCTCCTTTTTGTGCCCAAACAGTCAGAAATGCCCTTAAAGAAAACAACTTCTGCTCTGTTGTTAAATCAAAACGGCCCCTCCTCAAGACTATCCACTGTCAAAATGTCTAAAATTTGCCCAGAATCATGTTGGCTGGACTGTGGAGGATTGGAAAAGAGTACTCTGGTCAGATGAAACAAAAATCAACAGGATTGGCTCAGATGGAAGGTCTATACATGAAACCCAAGGGTGAAGCAATCTCAGATAGAACAACATTACCAACTGTCAAGCATGGAGGGGGCAACAATCTCATGGTATGGGGTTGTATGGGGTGGAATGGTGTTGGAATACTCATTGAGGTTGAGGGGAAGATGAATGCAGACCAATACTGTGAAATTTTGGAGCATGGGGTGGATGAAAGCTTTAACAACTTGGAGATAGCAGAGGGAAAAGGATTTTTCAGCAGGATAATGAACCCAAACACACCTCCAAAAAAGACTCAAGAATGGTTTTTGGTCAATGATGTTGAAGTTATGGAGTGGCCACCCCAATCCCCTGATCTCAACCCCATTTAACACCTTTGGGTTTACCTCAAAAGGCAAATGAACACCTATGAGACACCACCCAAAGGAGCATTTGAATTGTGGGAGAGATTGGCAAAGGAATGGACTGAAATACCTTCAGAAACATGCCTGCCAAGGAGAATGGAGGCTGTTATCAAGGCAAAGGGAGGCCATACTAAGTACTAGATAGAGAGTCAAAAACTGTCCCAATGCTCTATTATTTTGTAAATTCCATTACTTAATCAGTTTTTGTTAAAACCATGTAATCTTGGTGAGAAATATGTTAGTCACATGTCAAAATATAACATATAATATTTTCAGATGTTTACATAATTTATTTCCCAAGTTATTAAACAATTAGTGAGAAAGTGCCAAACATTGGGATGGTTTTTTGAGCTACTGTATCAGTATCCAGCACGAAATTTAGCAATCACTCCAGTTATTCAAGATGTTCATCAGTGGCTAGACCAGCCTGTCCAACCACCCACGTTCTCTTATCACAGAGAAATTTGTCCAGTTCATTTCAATCCTACCATCCTGCAGACCCTTCATTCTTCCTCTACATCAAGATTTTCAACTCCCCATCAGCTTCAGTTGCTCTGGGATATTTTATTCAGCAATTTTGGTCTTGTTGTCATCTTCATCCATCGCTCCAGACACCCTTTATCTGCTTCTCTATGTTCTTTTGATTTTTTTGGCTGAGAAATATTGCTTAGGTCGTGTCAGGGTTTCTCTTGTTTACTTCTATTTTCATCCCATGATTATCTTTTATCTTATCTTTTATCTTTTATCTTATCTTTTATCTGTGTCAGTATCCTGATTATTCCAGAAGTTTCCATCATCACTCCTTTTCATTACTCATCATGATCCTTATTACTCATCATTACTTATTAATTGCTTTCTTTATTATTCATCATGGTTCTTCTTATTACTCATCATGGAATCTTACTTAGTCAGTCATCTCTAGAGTAGTATAAGTACTGCATGTTTTGTAGGTAGATCCCCAGCTTCAATCTCTTAGGATTTCCACTATCATTGGTGTGAACCTTTAGATCATTGATTCCTCATAAGTCTATCCTCTGCTCTCTCCTCATCCTCTGCTCTTACTCTCTTGCTTGTCTTTGTTGGTGGCCTTGTCACACTGATTTTAGTGTTGCCCTGACAGAAGATTGAAGCTCCCTTTGGCAACTCCACCACCATCCATCACCAACTATTTATCATCTATCATCTTATATTCTTTCTCCACCTCTTCCCACTCTATCCACCTTCACCAATATCCTTTCACCTATCATCCACCACCCCATTCCATATTCCCCACTCTCCAATCATTTATTCCACTCTCCAGTGTGTGCTGTGTGTGAACTTAGTAGATAGGGATACCAACTGTTGGGGCATTTCCTTCCTGAGAGGATTTGCTTTTAGTCCACCAGAAAAATACCAGGTAGTCAGTCCTGTGATTCTGGGGTTAAAGCCTAGGCAAGAAGGGACAACTGGGTATCCATTAGTTTAAATCTTTTTAGATACTTAGTTTAGTTTCAAGGGCACTTTTGTAGAATAGCTTTCTCCCACACACACCTGGAAGAGCCTTTATTATGGGTTCACCCAACACCACCTCACTGCCACTACCTACCTCTGCTCAGCCCTCTTATGAGGAGCTCCAGCAGCAGATTGCCATGCTTCAGCAGCAGCTTGCCACCCTCCAAAGTTTTTACCACCACCACCACCTCTTCCAACAAATAACCAACAACCTGCACCCTCACCTGCACCTGCTGCTGAGCCTCTGCATTCTGTGGCCTCTGCCTCTCCCAAAGCTTCCAAGTCCTCTCTCTTTGATACTCCTCCCCAGTCATTATCAAGGTTGCCCCACCTGAGCCATATGATGGTACACTCAGTAAAGCAGAGACCTTCCTCAGTCAACTTCTATTATATTTTCATGGAAGGGGATCACTGATGACCTTAGCAGAGTTGTCTGTGCTCTCTCCTTCATGAAAGGAGGTACTGCTGGTCAATGGGCTAAGGTGCAAACCTTGAGAATGGAGGATCAGAACAGAGATACAATCCAGTGGAAAAATTTTCTGTATGGATTTAGGACAGCTTTGGAGACCCAAACCCTGCAGCTATAGCTAGACACAAAATGAGTCAGCTCAAGCAAGCCAACCATACAGCTGATGAATATGTGGCTAGCTTCAGGGAATTGGAAGTGGACACAAAGTACAATAATGCTGCTTTGGTGGAATTTTTTCAAAAGGGACTCAATTCATCCCTGGTGGACAAGATCTATCTCCTACCACAGATGCCTGTCTCTTTGGAGGACTGGATTTCTTGGGCTACTAAGCTGGATAGACAATGGAGACAGAGAGAAGCCATTAAAAATCACTCTCTCCATTCTCTAGGCCAGTCAATCAATCACCAACACCCACATCTAAACCAGCACCCAAGCCCTTTCAAGCTAGCCCTTTAATTCCTCCTCCACTTCCACCCAAGGCACTTCAAGCAATCTGCAGATTCATGCAAGGCAACAAGATGTAGTCCCCATGGAGGTTGATTCAGGTTGGAGGTCTGTCAGGCCTCTAATATGCTTCAAATGCAGAAAGCCTGGTCATAAGGCTGCTAACTGCAGGTCCACTGTCAACATAAATTCAATGGACCATGAAGCCCTGAAAGCCTTCTACAGGGAGGAGATTTTGAAGGAAAAGAAGAACAGCAAAAGGAAGATAAGCCACAAAAGGATTTTTAGAGGCTCCATTGGTGAAAGACATGTCCCAATGGAAGAATAAATTTTCTGTATTAGAAATTGAAAATGATAATCCCAACTCATTCAATTCTGATACTGAAAGACAACTCATGTCTTCTGAAAATTCCTTAAATCCTTCTTCTTCTATTCCTGATAAAATATATATCTTGAATCACAGGCCTAAAACCTCTACCCATCTGTCAGTCATTTTGAAAACAGTGGATACAGGAAAAAGGCTTAGTGTAGATGCTTTGCTGGACTCTGGGGCTACAGGTCTTTTCTGGACACCAGGTTTGTTAAATACCATAATCTCAATACAAGGAAACTTCCTAGAGCTATTCCAGTCTATAATGTTGATGGTACTCTCAACAAGAGTGGCTCTATTCATGAGGAAGTGGACTTGGTTATGGTATACAAAAACCACACAGAGAAGGCTACCTTTGCTGTTTGTGACTTGGGAGATAAAACTGCAATTATTGGACATACTTGGCTTTATCTACACAATCCTGATGTTGACTGGAAAACAGGGGATGTCCAATTCATTAGATGTCCTCCTGATTGTCACATGGAAGTCAAGAGAGCCAGAAGGAAAAGGCAAAAAATAGCTGCAATTCACAGAAGACAGTGGCCTGAATTTCATGAAGAAGGAGATGATTTACTTGAAGACACTCCTGATTCTGAATTAGGGCCTGAGGATAGAATATTTATATCATATCTTCATCCTCAAAAGCAGTCTATTAATGCCACTTCTACTGTGTCCCAGAAATTAGCAGAAGAATCTCATCAGCAGAATGACTCCCAAAGAAGACTTTTGAAGAATCAGTCCCTAAATATTATCACCAATTTAAAGGGTTTTTTCTAAAGAGTCTTTTGATAGGCTGCCAGATAGAAAGCCTTGGGATCATGCTATTGAGCTGAAGCCTGGTTCTGAACCTTTCAGGTCAAAGATTTATCCTCTATCACCAAATGAGCAAAAAGAACTTGATGCTTTTTAGAGGAAAATCTGAAGTCTGGAAGGATTAGACCTTCCAAGTCACCCATGGCATCTCCTGTTTTCTTTGTCAAAAGAAAGATGGCACTCTTAGGCTAGTACAGGACTACAGAAAACTGAATGACATGACCATCAAAAATTCATATCCTTTGCCTTTAATTTCTGACATTATCAGTAAACTCAGTAAAGCTAAATACTTCACCAAACTAGATGTTAGGTGGGGTTTAACAATGTCAGAGTTAAGCAAGGAGATGAGTGGAAAGCAGCCTTTAGAACCAACAGAGGGCTGTATGAACCACTAGTCATGTTTTTGGTTTGACCAATAGTCCTGCTACTTTCCAAACTATGATGAATGACATTTTTATTGAGCTCATAGATGGGAATGTTGTTATTGTCTATATGGATGACATTCTTATTTTTACTGAGACTCTTGATCATCATAGAGAGGTAGTCAAAAGGTCCTGGAAATTCTGCAGAGAAATAAACTCTACCTAAAAGCTGAAAAATGTGAATTTGAAAAGGAAAAGATTGAATATCTTGGACTTATCATTTCACAAGGCAAGATTGAAATGGATCCTGTCAAGGTAGAGGGAGTTTCTAAATGGCCTGAACCTGAAAATGTCAAGGATGTTCAGTCATTCTTGGGATTTGTAAACTTCTACAGAAGGTTCATCCAGGACTTTGCAGACATAGCCAAGCCACTTCATGAATTGACAAAGAAAGGGACAGTCTGGAAATGGGCTCCAAAACAACAGGAAGCATTTGACCAATTAAAGGGAAAAGTTACTTCTTCCCCATCTTGATTTTTCCTGATGACAACAAGCCATATAAAGTTGAAGCAGACAGCTCAGATTATGCTACTGGAGCAGTCTTGTCTCAGGAAGGATCAGATGGAAAATGGCATCCTGTTGCTTTTATGTCAAAAAGCCTATCTGAAGTAGAAAGGAATTATGAAATCCATGACAAAGAGATGTTGGCTATTATCAGAGCACTTGATGAATGGAGACATTATCTTGAAGGAACTAAACATTCCTTTGAGATTTGGACAGATCACAAAAATCTAGAGTACTTTATGGTTGCCCAGAAACTCAGTAGAAGGGAAGCCAGATGGTCACTCTTCCTGTCCAGATTTGATTTTACTCTTCATCATAGGCCTGGTAAAAGTTCACTCAAGCCAGATGCTCTGTCTAGGAGATCAGATCATAAAAAGGGAGTGATGATAATGAAAATATTGTCCTCCTTAAACCTGACTACTTCAAAATCCAGGCTCTCAAACAGGGCCAGGTCCTTTTCACTGGTGTAGAAAATGATCTGCTCAAGAAAATTAGAGAATCTAAAGATCTTGATGAGCAGGTGGTTAAGGCAGCTGAAGAGTTGAAGAAATCTTCCACCAAGAAGATTGATGGACAGGAATGGTCTGAAGAACAGGGTCTTATATTGTTCAGAGGCAAGGTGTATGTTCCCAAAGACAAAGACCTTAGAAGGAAAATTGTGGAACTGCATCATGACACCTATATTGCTGGGCATCCAGGAAAATGGAAGACTATAGAGCTGGTATCTAGAAATTATTGGTGGCCAGGAATGTCTCATTATATTGCAGCATACACCAGAAGCTGTGATAGATGTAACAGAACCAAAACATTTCCTGCAAAACCTGTTGGCCAGCTTATTCCTACCCAAATTCCTGCTGACATCTGGCAACACATCTCTGTGGACTTTATCACTGGACTTCCAGAATGCCAAGGCTATAATGCCCTCATGATCGTTGTAGACAGACTTAGCAAAATGATCCACATTATTGCCACCACAGATCAAGTCACATCTGAAGGCACTGCTAAGTTGTACAGAGATTATGTCTGGAAGCTCCATGGTATACCTATCAAGATCACTTGTGATAGGGGTCCACAGTTTGTCTCTAAATTTATGAAAGAGCTTAACTCAATTCTTGGTATTCAGACTGCATCATCCACAGCCTATCACCCTCAGACTGATGGTCAGACTGAAAGAGTTAACCAAGAAATTGAACAGTATCTTAGACTCTTCATAAACCATAGACAAGATGATTGGGTAGAATGGTTGTCACTCGCTGAATTCTCCTACAATAACAGAGTTCAGGCTTCTACTAGACAGACTCCATTCATGCTGAACAATGGCAGACATCCAAGGATGGGCACAGAACCACTTAGGGATAGTAAAATGGAGGCAGTTGATACCTTTGTTAAAAAATGGAGGAAGCCAAAGAGAAGCAGTATCTGCACTCAAGAAAGCTGCTGATGATATGGCTAAATTCTATGATAGAAACAGAGGAATAGCTGTTAAATACAAGGTTGGGGATTTAGTTTGGCTTGATGGAAAGGATCTCAAGACTGAGAGGCCTTCTAAAAAGCTAGACGATAGGAGATATGGGCCTTATAAAGTCACTAAAATCATTGGCCCAAATGCTTATGAACTTAAGCTACCTCCTAGCATAAAGATCCATCCAGTGTTTAACACTGTAAAACTCCTACCTTACCATCCTGATACCATTCCTGGAAGAAGACCTCCTTCTAGACCTCCTCCTGTTATTACTGGAGATAATCCAGAATGGGAAGTTGAAATCATCAAGGACAGTAGACTTTATAGGGGCAAGCTGCAGTATTTGGTCAAGTGGAAAAATTATCCAAATGAAGAAAGTACTTGGGAGCCTGCAGATAATCTCAAAGGGGCCTCTAGACTGATCAAAGAATTCCATACCAGACATCCGGCAGCACCTAGAAGGATTTCTGCCCTTAATTTTAATAGACTTTCTTTTGTGCCTTTTGAAAATTTTACTATTCCTATTCTACCTTTAAAACCTTCCAAACTAGACCATAGTTAAGCACAGTCATGGGAAGAGGAGGGGATGTCAGAGTTTCATTTCATCAAAACAACGTGGGAACCAAAGCAGAAACAAAATTCTTGACACGTCACGACTTTTAAAATACAACCACCTCATCACTCCCAAACCCAATCAACAATGCCTCATTTATTCTCTATCAAACGTATCAAATCTACGTTCTTTTCACCCCCTGCACCCCAAAACACTGTCCTTGTCACATCCAAACCCCCTAACCCACGAGATGAACTTCAAAAGCACTCAAAAACTCGAAATCGAACTTGCGCGTTCACTCGAGTTAGAAGAAGAAGCACATTGTGAAGGGAGGACAGTAGCTTTACGGTTGGCAAAAAACAGAGCGAAGGTTATCGACTGCAGATTGAGGAGGTGAAGAAGAAACTCTCACCAAGCCTGACGATGAAAGCAATACGAAAGGCGATATCTCTTCATTTCGAAAACATCACAACTTTTATTTCAGTCCAATGCCTCCAGATATCAAGCACCTTGTGGGAAATGTGCCTTAAAGAGGGGGGTGATGTCAGGGTTTCTCTTGTTTACTTCTATTTTCATCCCATGATTATCTTTTATCTTATCTTTTATCTTTTATCTTATCTTTTATCTGTGTCAGTATCCTGATTATTCCAGAAGTTTCCATCATCACTCCTTTTCATTACTCATCATGATCCTTATTACTCATCATTACTTATTAATTGCTTTCTTTATTATTCATCATGGTTCTTCTTATTACTCATCATGGAATCTTACTTAGTCAGTCATCTCTAGAGTAGTATAAGTACTGCATGTTTTGTAGGTAGATCCCCAGCTTCAATCTCTTAGGATTTCCACTATCATTGGTGTGAACCTTTAGATCATTGATTCCTCATAAGTCTATCCTCTGCTCTCTCCTCATCCTCTGCTCTTACTCTCTTGCTTGTCTTTGTTGGTGGCCTTGTCACACTGATTTTAGTGTTGCCCTGACAGGTCGTCACCTTCGATCACCCTAGTCATCCCTCATTCACCTCACTGCTCTGTTCAAAGTTTGGATCAAAACATCACACAATCCTTCATCATCTATCACTCCAAGCCGCTCAAGCTACTACTCCATCAGCAGGCTTTAATTTTAGCTTTGCAGACACTGCAGACTCAATTGAAGCACATTAGCATCAAGACTACATTCTCACTCCTGCCCCGTATCAATCCCTACAATTTATCTAGTCATTTGGCCTCTCCACAGTCATCACTCTTTGTTCACACTGTTCTACCCTAATCAAGTTGGGTTGCTTCCTCCCAGTAAATACTCAAGGGCATTTTATATTCCCTCATCCATTCCTCCTCCTTTATATGTCCCTGCCCTCCTCAGACCACATACATCTACACAACCTAGTGGCAAAGCCAGCCCTCACTTTAACTCAACAGGGAGAGAGTCATCTTATCTAGTCTAGACCATTCCCCTCTGGTTTGTGTTTTGGTTTTCAATTTATATATCTTTTCCTTCCACCACCACTACCGCCTTGTCGGTCAGAGCCAGGCAAAAGCCAACCTGACGCAATGGAGGACGATGGCGACAATGAAGACCAGGACAAATGTGGTGAGGACCAGGATGTGGACAAGGACGGCCAGCGCGAGGACCAGGACCAGGATGTGGATGACTGCGACCATGACCACAAGGACCAGGGGCGAGGCAGGCCGCGATGAGCATGTGGACAAGCCCGACCAGGGTGAGCACACGGACAGCGAGAGTGACAACATTGTGCATGCAGACGGCCAGGGCAACAACATCAAGCACAGCCAGAGCAACAACAAGCACGGCCAGGGCAATGACATGGACAGCCAGGATGACAACGAGCAATCGCGGGAGCAAGGACGCCCAGACAGCGGGGGCAAGCACGACCACAAGCACAAGCACAGTGGGGGTGAGCACAAGCACACAAGCATGAGCACAAGCACAAGCACAAGCACAGCGGGAGCAACGACAGCAGGGGTGACAACACACACAGTGGGGGTGACAACCACGCACAGCAGGGCCCACGATGTGGACAGCGAGGGGCGCCCGACATGGACAGCGGGGCTGACGATGCAGACAGTGAGGGCACTGACATGCACAGCAGGGCCAACAACGGGGACAGCGAGGGCACTGACGTGCACAGCGGGGGTGACAACCACGCACAGCAGGGCTGACAACATGCACAGCAGGGGTGACAACACACACAGCGGGGCTGATGATATGCACAGTGAGGGCACTGACACGGACAGCAGGGCTGATGACATGGATGGCCAGCAGTGGCAAGCACGAGCACAGCCAGGGGGTGAGCATGAGCACGGACAAGGGGATGAGCATGAGCACAGCAGGGGCAATGACACGGACGACGAGGGTGACAACAACAACAGGTAGGACGGACGCTGCAGACACATACAAAGGCCACAACAATGGCACGACAACAATGACAACAATGCGTACAGTGCAGCTACGACCAACATGTCTATCCTCCCCCTATTTTTTTTAATTCTTTTTTCGCTTTTTTTCTTTTTTCTGTCTTGCTTTCTTATTTTTATTATTATCTTTAATGATAATGTACCTTGCTTGTAGATAAAATTGTAGATAATAATGTAGTACATAGTTTTAAATATATTATATTATACTATTATATGAATCTACTTTAAGTAATACATTCCAGTTGGAATCCAACTGAATTTCATTCCATTCCATTCCATGTGAAATTAAAGTTGGACTTAGTGAAGTTCACAAAGTCAGATAATAATGTAGTATATAGTTTTCAATATATTATATTACATTGTTACATGAATTAAAGATAAGATTGAAGTATTATCCTAGTGATCTAGCTTCCTTAATATGGCTCCCAAAGCTTTCAAGAACACTGCAACTGTCTCTAACTCCCTCCCAAGTCAGCAATTAAATCAGTGACAGTCCACTGGACATCCACTGGACATCCACTGGACTCCACTGGACAGAGCACTCTTAGATCTGGTCTAATTAAGTGCTGAGAGTCTGGCGCAAGCCCACTGGAAGTCCAACAGAAGTCCAACGGACTGGACAGTCCAGCCAGTCCACCTGTTTTCTGTCTTTAAAGTGAGTTGACTGGACTTTGACCGGAATTTGGCCAGACTCTGACTGGACTGGTACCAGAATTTTGTCAAGTCCAATGGAATCCGTTGGACATCCAATGGACTGTCCATTGGAATTGGCTGGGTCCAGTGAAAGTCTGTTGGAGTCCAACAGAAAATGGGGGCACTGTAAAGTACATGACAAACTATGCTTCATTGCAGAAGCTTACCTGGGACCAATGGCACCAAAAATTTGGACACATATCCATGTCATCTTTTCAACAAATCAGCTGGGAGGAGCTGGTAAATGGAATGGAGATAGATCACACATCTATTCCTTCCCCAACATGTGAGGCTTGTATCCAAGCAAAACAGGCTCACAAACCATTCCCAAAGGAGGCAGACAATCACTCAGAGATTCCTGGAGAAGGATTTATGAGTGATGTTTAGAGACCAGCAGGAGTTCAGTCTATTGAAGGCTTCAAATATTACAGTGACTCAAAAAACTGTCCGGGATGTTTTTGAAATTGAACTTAAATTGACTATAATGTCATGTAATCTTAATGAAATTATATGATTTAAAATGCACTAGAAAGCCTTGGATCACATCTTTCAGGAGATATAACATATGTTTGTATTTGTTTGGTTCATTTATTATTATTAAATACTTTATAAAAATAACACATCCAGACAGTTTCTTTACGGCCCGTTGGAATATGGGTATTTATATAAACTAGTACTTTGTGTGACCCCACTTTGCTTTCAAAACATCTAAAACTCTTCTAGACATACTATTGATTGATTTCACATAGTCTTCCTTGGGTATTTCCTCCTATTCCTCCAGTATTCTGCCCTACAACTCCTGGATACCCTTTGGAGCATTTTGTATTCTACAAAGCACATTTTGAGAATATGCTACAAATTTTGATTGAATTGAGATCTAGTTATTATGCTGGTCAGTCCACAAACTCTATTTTATGGTCTTTAAGCCATTTCTGAGCCTTTTGGATGTGTGCTTAAGGTCATTATCTTGCTAAAAGATAAAATCATCCTGATTAAGGTTGTAATACTTCAGAGTTTGGAAGACATAGTCATCCAAAGTGCTTACATAGAGTTCTCCATATATCTTGCCTTCTATCCTGCACATGTAGCCAATACCACTTGTTGTTATACAACTCCAAATCATCATATGTCCTTCTCCAAATTTGATGGTTTTCTACACACTGAGTTTGGAGAGGAGAACCAGCCTTTTTCCTCACCTACTGCCTTCCAACTGACCCAATTCAATTGATCTTGGTCTCATCTGTGAAAATAACATGTTTTCAGTCTTTTCTGTTCAGTTTTCATACTTCTGGACAAATTTCAAGCAAGCCTTTCTATGGTTCTTAGAGAGGAATGGCTTTTTGATCTTGACTTGTGCTACAAGATCCTTTTTTGAGTGAATTTTGAATGGTTTAGATGGAGATAGATGTGTTAGTGATAGTGGGAAGCTGACAGCAGAGTTGTGTGGAAGTACCAGCCTTTCCGGTGGAGACAAGTCAAACTAGGTGGCGGTAGTCATAGGGAGTGAGCTTTGAAAAATGGTCTTCATGATTGTTTTTCATCAATAACTCTATCCCAAAACATATCACACAAATATTTGACTTCAAAAACCATGTTTGACATTAGTTTTACAAATAGAATCATCATTTTCTAGCATAAAGATGATGTTAGAGTATAATTTAAAAGAGAGAATACATGACTGTGTAGTAGAGAATAATGGGCTATAAACTTGGGGGAATGTGAAGTTTCAGTCTTTGTTATATACTTCCAACATGTTTTCATTCATTTGATATTTTTTTACATGTTTACAATAACAAAAAACCTTATTGTGTTAATTCCAACAGGCTGCAAAGAAACTGTCCAGATGTGTTATTTTTATAAAGTATTTAATAATAATAGACAAACCAAACAAATACAAACATATGCTATATCTCCTGAAAGCTGTGATCCAGGGCTTTCCAATTACATGACATTATAGTCAATTTAAGTTCAATTTCAAAACATCTGGACAGTTTTTTGAGTCACTGTACATCTCATTCACAGATGATGCAGTCTGCTTTAGTGGAGTAAAATTTATGAAGGATAAAATGGAGGCCTCAGCCCGGATAAAGGACCATGCCACCCTACTGGAAAGGAAATTTGGAAAACACCCAAAGTGGATGTGCTTTGACAATGGGAAGGAGTTAGTCAACAAAGAAATAAAGACATAGGCAGAAGAAAGAGGCATTGAAGTACAAACCACTGCACCTTATTCTCAATCACAAAATGGAGTAGCAGAGAGATTTAACTGTACACACTTGGAGCTTGCAAGAGCCATGCTAATTTTGAAGAAGCTATCTGATTTTTTATGGGATGAAGCAGTCTCCCATGCCAATTACCTTTGAAACAGGGTGCCTACCAGGAGTGCTTAAAGGCCTGACACCTTACAAAGCTTGGTATGGCTCCAAACCTGATGTTTCACACCTCAGAGATTTTGGATGCAATGTATGGGTTCTAGATGAGTCCCAGAACCGATCCAAACTGCACCCAAAATCGCACAAGATGGTCTTTGTAGGATTTAATGATGGATCCAAATCAATTCGCTATTACAACAGCAAACATAGAAGCATCAAGACATCCCGGAATTTTGCTTTTAATGAAAATGATGAACCTAGGGAACTTGAAGTAATTACTACAGTACCTGGTTTGGCATCTGAGGGGGAGCCAGGACCAGTTCCAGATGCACAAACCAATGAAACACAATCAGAAAAAATTGTTCAATTGGTCATAACTTCCAGTGATTCAAATAATTGCCAACTATGCACCAGAACAATGCAAATTGACTACAAGAAGTCTCACAACCCTCAGGCACAAACTCCGTCATCAAGATTCAATACACCCACTCCTATTCCACTCCCTACACCAGATATCACTTATCCAACAGAATCTTCAAAGGCTAAGCAAACAGAACGAACCAATGTTGCTTCAGAGCCTGAAATTGCAATGCTAGCTTCAAGAAATTCAGAAAGCAGCTTGCCTTTAACAATTGAAAAAGCACTTGCAGGAAGCGAATCTGCAGCATGGCAGGAAGCTATAGACAAAGAATTAAACACTTTGGAGAAGATGGGGACTTGAGAACTACAAAACTTACCAAGGGATCAAGAACCTATTGGCTGCAAATGGCTATTCACCAAGAAACATGACATTGAAGGCAATATAATTAAATACAAGGCAAGAATTGTTGCACAGGGCTTCTCACAGAAGCCAGGAATAGACTACAGCAGTGATGGGACATTTGCACCAGTTATGTGCTTTGAAAGTTTGCACACTTTACTCGCACTCTAAGCAGTCCATGGATGGAGTCTTCGACAGCTTGACATCAAGGAACTTATTTAAATGGATACATTGAAGAGGAATTATATATGCAATAACCTCCTGGATATAATGATGGATCAGGATGTGTCTGTTGACTTAGGCACTCATTGTATGGTCTCAAACAAGCTGGAAATGTTTGGAACAAGGAATTTGATACTGTTACAATCTCAAGTTAGAATCACACAGTGTGTGTAATCTAACCACCAATCATTTACAAAAACAAGTTCAAGTTCAAGTTGAGCAGGTTAAGCAGGTTGGATTCTCAAGAACTAGCTAAAGAATACAGTAGATGCTTCCTCGTATAAATACTGTGAACTGTACAGCTAGTTGAAACGAGATCGAATGTTCATCAGCAGATGTATATAAGAGAAACAGATCAAGTTGAAACAAGTTTGAATGTTCATCAGCAGATGTATATAAGAATAAGAGAAACAGATCAAATGTTCATCAAAAGATGTATCATAAAAGATGGAAGTGAAAGTAAAGTTCATCAGAGTGTATGATGATGTATCAATGATGTGAAAGATGACAAAGAAAAGGAAAAGAAAAGAAAAGAAAAGAAAAGAAAAAGAAAAGACTTGTTGTAACATTACCCCATACTACACTCCTTATGCCTCAGAAGGAGTGAAGTTCGATACTCTGTGGCTTCAATGGTCTCTGTATGGTTTGCCTGTGGTGTTGGTGATTCCGGCATCATTAAGAAGATTGTTGTCAACTCCTCTATAATAGGGGTCAATGTGTTGGTCGTTCTCTGGGTAGTAGCTGCAATCTCGGAAAGAATGTCCAGGTGCGTATCGGTGACAGTAGATGCACTTGAACTGGGGACATTTGGGTTGAATGTGTCCGGGTTCTCCACAATGGTAGCAGGTGACCGATGTTGTGCTCATAGAGCGACTCATTGTAGTTGACGAAGTGTTGGACGAGCTTCATTGGCGAGTCGTTGTTTTGGAGATCGTCAAGGTGGAGACGTAGGAACAGGAGATCTTGAGGGAGTGGAGGCGGGAGGCAAAACCTGTGGCGAATTGTCAATGATCAGCAAAAATTGTACAGTTCGATGATAAGCGGGAGGACGAGCAGGAAGAGGACAAGAAGGAACAGTGTTCTGCAATGGGGTACTAGTGAAGGAGAATACGAGACAGTTTTGCGCAGTGATTCGGCAGAA
>JAJIRX010000361.1:0-10534 GCA_023853785.1 Psilocybe azurescens | reverse complement strand
AAAAATAAGGGCCTCCGTATCTCACTACGAATTGTAAGCTCAGAATGGTTTACACCCTTCAGTAGGATTAAGAACATGGAAAAAATGATCTCATAAAGCTTAAGCAGCAACACAACACCAGTCAAAAAGCAGCAAAGCATCGCCAAAACGCAAAACAATGTAAGCTATGTTTGTGTAATTGAATTGATTGTCTAATGTGGTTCCGCCTAGCTATAGTATCTGATGAGGAGCAAGATGAAGATCTTGAGAGCGAGGAGGAGATGGGAAACAAGTGCCAGTGCAGGCTTTTCTAACCCGGTGAGTTGTCTTTTTCTCTCATTTCTTCAATATGACTGACACAATATCATTAGATTAAACCTTGACTTTGACCAACATAAGTCAAAAGGAGAATTCCAGCTTTATAAGCCTCTGAAGCCTTTGAAGCACACTTGGTGCTGTTGCTGCTCAATCAGCCAAACTCCTGCATGTTCTCCAAACATATTCAAGAGTGTACCAATGCCACCTCCCGCGAAGCAGGTGAACGTGTCTCGATCGATCAGCAGCCTGCCTCCATCATCGGAACCACCTGAGCCACCTCCATCATCTCAAGGTTGTGCTCTACCCTCATCTGACTGCAAACCTTTTGAGGAATCTCAGTCGCCTCAGCCTGTCATGTCTACATTGGGTTAGTAAAAGGCCTTGCCTCCAACATGGTGTTGATCTAGGGAAGAAGCCCAGGGCCGGGATTTCAAGCCCATTGCCCATGCAATTATCATAAGAGCATGTGGTGAGTTTGAAGCACGTGTTTCAACGTTGGATTTCCTACCCAGTACAGTTGATGAGTTTCAATGGGCTATAATATCATGGAAGAATGCGTGTACTGTGGTCTCAGAGGAATTCACCTTTGTCGATAAGGTCTCTAGTCTGGTAAGGTCTTTAATATTATCACAATTCAATACTTAATACATGTATTAGATACACTCACAGGACTCTCGGATTTGTAGTCAGCTCTTGTCAGTTACATGAGGTCTTGTTGCCAGTATGTTTGGTTTTAAAAAGAGATACCAAAGTCCATGTTATATCCAAAATCGTAATCTCTTTACAAAGTTAAAGACCGAGGGTTCATTCTATTACAAGGTATGTCTTTTCTTCTCTTTGTACACACCTAGATTTGTCTGATGGCCCTTGATAGGTTTACAAGGTGTGTATCTTTGTATGCATCAACATTGTGATTTTATCTGATGGCTGTGATAGGACAGAAATAATTTGTCAGGCCTTGTGAAGCTCGCATTATCCCTGCTGTAATTCAGGCTTGCTGGTTTGAAAACAAGACTGCTCTAGGTGTGGTTTTTAGGGATTATTTAAATCCTATTCCTCTTGAAATGGTGGCTTGTGTTAACTGTGGTAAGATGTTTTTATTTTTATGAACACAAACACTGATTAATTATTTTCAGATTGACTTTTGTCTGGAAGAGTGGTCAACTGAGAATATCGCAAGGTGGCAATGTTATCAAGTCTTATAGAGGACAGGCATGTAATGTACCGCAAAATTGTGAAGAACTGGAGAGATGTGAATCTGGGCTACGTTGATGGTGTATGCTGCAAGTTCTGGAAAAGGGGATTGTGAGTAGTATATGACTCTGTCCTGAAGATTAACTTACGAATTTACAGCCACCACTCCGGGTGGCTGAAACTGTTGTGCCAACCGTTGAGCTTTCCCAACAGGTTATGAAAAAGATGCAAGATGAATATAAGAATAGGACTGGTGAAACTGATAGCAAGTGTTATGACAAGTCTTTTTCTTTTTCCTTTCTTTTCTTTTCTTTTCTTTCCTTTTCTTTGTCATCTTTCACATCATTGATACATCATTGGATGTTCTGATGAACTTTGCTTTCTATCATTTTATGAAACTCCATCATATCTCTGATGGACTTTCACTTCCATCTTTTATGATACATCTGTTGATGAACATTTTATCTTGTTTCAACTTGATCTGTTTCCTCTATTCTTATATACATCTGCTGATGAACATTCAATCTCGCTTTCAACTTGCTATGCGGTTCATAGTATTTATACTAGGAAGGATCCACTGTATTCTTTAGCTAGTTCTTGAGAATCTAACCTGCTTAACTTGCTCAACTTGAACTTGAACTTGTTCTTGTAAACGATTGGTGGTTGGATTACGCGACACCGCGTGATTCCAACTTGAGATTGTAACAGCGAGGAAGAGGAAGTAGAAGATGCAGAGGATGAAGAGGATATTGAGTAGTGGTAGTAGTCTATAATATATATATATTAGTTGAATCCTATGCAATTGGTTGCTTCTATTGGATTAAAATGGTGTGATTGCTAGCAGGAAATGAAATGATTTAACTAATTATGTATACAGAAGTAGTTGTGGTAGCGCTACTGTAGCTAAATAGCTTATTACATTGACTACTGTGTGCTACATAGTTTGGAGTGGCAGGTATGTAGACATGAGTGGCAGATATGTAGCCACCTGTGGCATTTAGATAGTTATGTGTGGTGGCTACCATAGCTATATAGTCATGTGTGACAGTTACTGGGGTTATGTAGTCACATGTGAAATCTACTGGTGCTACTGGGACTACAGTCGACACTTCTTGACCTTTTACCACCACCATCAGACCGTGGGAACTCGTCCCTCCCCACCATGGTTTGGACTCTATATTACCAAAACCCTCATCATTAATGCATCCATCCTCATCGGGCCCTCAAGGCCTGGTCACTTACTCCTTTATCACCACACTCTTTTTGTGTATTATCTGTGGAGATCAGCGACTATGCGTGGTCCTCACCACTCGCTTTGCTGAAGGCCTGACAGTCCTGTCTACAATTTTCTCCAACACGCCTCAGGCGCTCTCGACGCAGGCCCTGAGCATCCTCGACTACACTCTGCTTTGGCGCAGACCCTTAGGGGGTGCAACCACAACAACACCTGATTACCCAAACGGGAGCAGAGGGAGGGAGCTAGCACCGATCCAGGAACCGTCCCTGCATGGCCCTACCTCTTGGGAGACAGCTAGCACAGTCGCAATATGTCGGATTTTGTGGGTAGTTTTGATTGCAACAAATAAAAGGGAAGATGGGGGAGGGAACAGGGGGAGACATGGACAGAGAGGTTCAGGGGCCCAAAGGCATAGTAGAAGGCAGGCAACACTCATTTTATTTCTTTTCCGGTCCTTTGTATGTAGATGGTTCTTGTCTACTAGTGTTTCTAGGGTTTTTTTCACCGTGTTTGCCAGCTCACCAACTATGCAGCTTGCTGACAGCTGGAAGCTTCAGCGCCCAAGCTGGTTAAACCACATCTGCCAGTCCCACCCACCAAAATCGGACTGGCCATCCTGGAGCTCAGTGTCTAACTGTGCTCATTTCTATTTTCTGGATCGATGAGAGGGTTTTTTAGGTGTAGCCTACCTCGCAGGACTGCTATCATGCACCATTTAGTATAGTAAAATATACTTGATTAAAAATAAAAAATAAAAAATAAAAATAAATAAAAAACTGGGACTACAGTAGCTGTCACATGCGACTACTGGGTGCTACAGCAAGGGGGATGTGCAATCCAGCTACCAGTTCTACTGGGTGCTACAGCAAGGGGGACATGCAATCCAGCTACCAGTTCTACTGGGGCTACATAGCACTACTACAGGTATTTTTTTTGCTGATGCAGGTCTACTAGTAGGCTGTAGTAGAATACTTGTACAGTTCTGTATTTGTATCCCAAATCTATTGCCTCATACTGCCTTTCTATTTATGTATAAGCTAAAGTGAACTGATCACTGGTACTGTAGTATACAGACTATTTGGACTGTGGAGATGAGGTATATTGTGTGCTGTTTCCTTGCTATTCTCTGTTGTTCAGGCTCTCCTTATAGTTTGACCATCAAGTGCTGTATAATGCTAGAGATAATGTAATGAATACCATTGAACATTATACAACATCGGAGGTATACTATTGAGCAAAACCAATGCTACAGAATACTAGGGAGTGCTATGTATTGTTTGGTGATGTGTTATGTAATACTTTGATGGTTTGATGCTACGGCTCACTATAGCTGAAAATCAGGATTTGCTGATGTACAGAGATTGTAAGGGCATTGATGAATATGAATATGATGTCGACATTTACATGAGTGTACCTAACCATGTAAGAATTCTAGAACACGAAAGCTAGGTAGTAATTTAGTATAATGAATGAAACATACTAAGTAATGAAGAATAGTACTCACCTCAGTTGTTTGCGAGGCAAACGACTGAGGAGAGCTTGTATCGAAGTTTCGTATATAAAGTATTTCGCTGTCCGATACTCGTATCTACAAAGTGAATAGAAACTAATAAAGGTGTATTGCGTGCCGCAATGAAAGATAACAAAATGAATATGATGTATATATTACAGAAAGAGGAATAGTGCAATAATGCACCGTTAATGAACTAATATGTAAGAATGAATATGCGTACAAATGTTTAAAGAAACCGGCAGTCGCATAGCCAAACGGCTGCGAGGCGTTATCGCGTTTGCTTACTATATTCCAACAAACCAAGCTTTCTAGCCAGCTCACCTCGCATGCCGACGCTGCCGTCAACAGATCCATTTCCAAAGCCCGCAATTTTCATTTTAATTTTCATCCATTTTTCTGTTATACCGTGGCGAGGACAGCTCGACCTGAGAGTAAGTGCAACGTCGGCTGCTTAAGTGCAGCAAGTGCCTTTATCATGCTTGCTGCTCTGTTTCGTGCGCCCTCGTACCTTGGCCTGGGCCCTGAAGACCCTGCCACTGCCAATAGTTCAGACTTCATCGGCCCTGAGACCCCAGGTGGCGTCGATCCCATTGGCGGTAAACGAGGTCGTTTGTGGGAGCCGCGGTGGCCAGCCAAATAACCAGACAACTAAACTCTGCTGCCGCTGCTGCTGCTGTTACCTCAGTAAAAATACCCTCAGCCTTTAATTCCAAGCGGCCAAGCGGCTCATACCCAAGACCTGAGGCCTCGTCAGACAGAAGACCGACAGCGCAAAAATGCGATTCAGCCTGCATGACAATGTGCCTATTTAAAAATTTAGCTGAGTATGGGTTTTTCTGCTCCGAGCACACCGAGGAACTCGCCCTCGGTGTTCGACTGTCAGCTGCAGCTTGTCCGTTGCGCCTTTCGGTTGTCGGGGCTCTGTCGTCATGGGATGAGATGCACAGGACGATCGGAGATAGAAGATTGAAGGTAGAACGCCGGCCTACGACTCGGAATCATGCTCGATTGTGGTTCCAGGGTATGCGGACTGGACATGGACATAGACACGCATAGCGCGGGATGCGGGATAACTTTCACGAATCATAACAAGGTTGATTTGATTTTGACTCGAGTTGGAGCGAGCACGAGCACGAGCGCGAAGGCCAGGTAAACTAAAACTGAAAATGAAATGAACCCCGAGAATAATGGGATCCAAGTAAACGCGACGCCAGTGGTCGGTGTTCAGTGTTCTTGGGGCGCCACACTGTAACTGACAGACACGCTGCGCTACAGTATTAATCTAGATTGACTACAAACTGGAAGCGAGGAACATCGTTATTATTTTATATGATTCGATTGCATGCCTGCCTTGATCTTCTGCCAGTAGCCATAGTATTGGGTGGCCATAGTCATACTCTATAATAGTCGAACCATAGGGGATTCGAGAAAAGAGAGGTGCAGGCAGCATCGATAACACAAGCCCAGGACCCATGGGTAAGTGTGTACCTAAGTATAAAAATGTAGCACGAGCATGAGCACGAGCACGAAGCGTAGGTAAAACTGAAACTGAAAATGAAATGAACCCCGAGAATAATGGGATCCAAGTAACGCGATGTCAGTGGGGTGTTCGGTGTTCTTGGGGCGCCACACTGTAACTAGCAGACATGCTGCTCTACAGTATAGATCCAGATTGATTACAAGCTTGGAAGCGAGGAGCGTTGTTAAGTATTGTATTATACAACTCAAGTCAATTGCATGCGAGCCTTGATCGCCTGCCAATCGTTTGTATTGGATGGTAGCCGGTAGCCATAGTATTGGATAGTCGAACCATCAGAGATTCGAGAACAGAGGGGCGTAGGCAGTGTTGACCGCCCAAGCATAGGACCCATGGGTAATATATGTATAATCATGATCATGTCCGTTATCATTATCATTAGGAGGCAGGAGGCGGTGGCGAGAGATCCGAAGAGGATCTCCCAGAATAATGTTATACTATACCAGCCATCGAGTCTGACATCCAGCACGAACACGAGCATGATGTGCGATGTACCTCGCATACTTCAGCTCGATTTTCAACGGAATAAGAATAAGAATGGGCACTCAGTCCGAGTGCGAGGACGCTGACACAGACAGAAGGACCCCGTTGGCCGGCCAAGAAATTGAAGTCCAAATTCAAAAGGTCGCAATGCGACTGTGGGCCTGTGGCGGACAAGCCATGAGTTTACGCGACATACGGCGGTGGGTGGCGCACGAGCCTCCTCCAGTGTCCACGGTCTATGCACATGTATCCACTGCGCGTGCGAGGCGCATGAGCATGGGGGCGAGGGTAGACGGTAAACTCCATTGACACTGCGACGACGACGAAAGAGAAAGGAACGCACAGTGACATGACATTAATGTCAGTGTCAGTGTCGCGGTGGCCATTGAATATTGAGTACCCAGTGAGA
This sequence comes from Psilocybe azurescens, assembly GCA_023853785.1. Classification (NCBI taxonomy): domain Eukaryota; kingdom Fungi; phylum Basidiomycota; class Agaricomycetes; order Agaricales; family Agrocybaceae; genus Psilocybe; species Psilocybe azurescens. The sequence continues at coordinate 3,864 of JAJIRX010000361.1, read as the reverse complement.
AACGATGGAAGGAAGGGAAGGGAAGGAAGGAAGCCAGGGGGATATGTTTCCACGATCCGTACGGGTGCGGTATTGTGTTGTATTAGATATGGAAGTGCTGTATACATATATATGATCATAGATTTACAGTTTGGTTTTGACTTACTTGACCTTGACTGGTGCTGGGAATTCTGGGTGTTCCGCGGTCTTGGGGTGCAAATCTCGTCTGTCTCTCAGGCTCAGGAGTAGCTACACTGGGCCTAGTAGTACTGTAATGACAGAATGGGATAGCAGCTGAAATAGTTGATTATTTTTCTATTCAATAGCACATTTAGTGGGTGCATTTGCTTTCTAGAAAAGAAACGTACCCTTGAATGGTATAGGACAAAATTGTGTGCTCTCAAGTGCTTGTCCCCGACGCCTGACGCCCGTTCGACCACTACTTGGGGCATTTTGACAGAATTTCTAAGAGAAAGAAGAGTCATTTATCCATTTATGAGAGCCTCCACCAGGAACACATGATAGATTAGAGCAATCAGTATAGGTCTTCCAGCGTCAAAAGGAGTGAGGTCCCAATGATGACGCATCGCTCCCCAAAGCGGGTGTTGAATTGCCACAAACGCGCTGGGCCAACAGAGCCAAACATTGATTGATTGACTGTGATCAGGCACCGTGAGACTGGCTCGCTTCCTCTTCTTTCCGACTGTTCATTGCTGTTTTTGATTTGATAACTGCTGTGCCACTTTCATTTATGAACAAACTCGTTTGACAAGACTCTGGTTTGAAAGAGAGGATATGCGGACACGAACACAGAGTCTTGGGAGAAAGGCAATGTGACTGTGATACGTATCATGCATGATCTGTCCTGGGGGCTTGTTTGCGGTGTACCAATCGAGTATCGCGTACCAAGTGACAAGGAAGAGCAGGACTGATGGCGATTGACGAGGGCTGAACTAGAACTAGGAGGATCTGCGAATGCTTTATCTCTCTGATGTACAGGCTTCCTAGCGCCGTAATATTCTTTTGTATCTCTTTCTATCCACCTGTTCAGAGGACCACATATCTCAGCGGGCCCCTCTCAGCTACCCATGCACTGTGCGAAATGTACGCCCGAGATGAAATGGACACGATCCACTACTGCTACTACTACGTGTATATGTAACGAGTTAATGTGGGCAGAAGGACTCGAGACTCGCGAAAGTGGATTGACTTTGACATTTCTTTCTGTGGCATATTGGCAGCTCTGGCGGTGGCGAACTCGGGCGTGCTTGTGAATCCTACCACGCGAGTTAAACCGGGCAAACTTAGCCGCAGTACAGACTCTTCTCTCTGCCCTCAATCCTTTGTTCCTCATTCCCCTGTTCTCGCCCGAATCCCTCTCTGCCCCTCTGCTTTCATGACCATCGCCGCCCTGCGGAGTCTCCACGCCATTATAGGAGACGCTATAGATGATATAGAACGCGTTTATACTGCTAATCACTCGAATCCAACCAGCGCAAGGCATACTCCAGAAAAACTATTCTCTTCTCCTTCTACCGCTGCGCAGAGTCCAACGCCTATTAGCATCAGCAGCGGGCGAAACCGGAACCCTGTATCGACGTCGACGAACTCTCAGGCATATGTCTCCCCGCCACCGTCACCCTCAATGACGACCTCTCCGCAATCGGCGTCTGCATCATCCGGACTGAGCTCTACGCCAGCACCAGTGCCAGTGCCAGAAGCGGCGCCAACGATAGACTTCCCATGTCTAGATGCCCCATGCAACCCGGCGTCTCTCGCCGAAGCACTCACGTCGCACCCGACGGTGCTCGCTGCGACATGCCGCATCGTGGCGGCGGCCGGCCAGCTCAGCGCGACGTGCAGACGCCGTTTCTGACGCTCTGCGATGCTACGATGGGCGTGAGTTGTTTTCCATTTCCATTTCCATTTTATTTTATTTTATTTTTGTCGTTGATTTTGTTGTGCCAATTTTTGGAATTTTTTTTTTGGGACTTGTAGTACCACCTTCCATCGTGCATGCGCCTGCTGGAAGCATCCCATGTTGTCGAGATCTTGCGCGAGGCTGGACCGGATGGGCTTCATGTCGACAGCATCTCGGAGAAGAACGGTGTGAAAGCGACCAAGCTCGGTGAGTTTTAGTTCTAGTTCTCGTTACTTTTTCTTCTTCGATTATTTTCTTCCCACAATCTTCCTCATTTACTTACTCCACCCCTAAACCCGACTCCACACAGCACATCCTGCGCCTGCTAGCGACGCACCACATCCTGCGCGAACTCGCCCCCGACGTGTTCGCGCTCAACCGCATCTCCTCGCTCGTCGATTCGGGCAAAACGGTGGCGGAGCTGAAGGCATATCAGGAAGATGGGATGTGCGTGTCCCTTTTTCCTTTTTCATTTTTAATTTCGTCAACAAAAACTCACTGGAAAACATGTAATAGACCCGAGATGAAATATCGCGACACGAACGGCGTAGCAGCGTTCGTAGAGCTCTAGTCCGTGGCTTCCTCTCATCATACCGCATGTCTGAAAAGTCTAATCTAATTGTAATACTATTGTACTATCTCATACATACACAGCACAGACGAGATCCAAAAAGCCTCCGCATATATGACGGAGACCTACTACCTCGCCGTCGCCGCAGACGCGCGCGGGGCCGAGCCGGGCAGGGCGCCGTTTTGCTTTGCGTTTGATACGGTGCGGAGCGGGACGGGCTTTTGGGTGGTTGGAGGGCGAGGTTGCGGTACAGGTGCGGGCAAGGGGAAAGCAGGGCCGATGATGGCACTGAGTAAGCGAACCGTTCTTCTTCTAAAAATGACAGTGTTTATTATCGGTGATATTAAAATTTATTTTATTTCAGCGATGCCGTCGAAAGAGGCAGGGCGGGATCCTCCCGCCTACACTCGGATCTTCCTCGTCTACAAGGTCTGGTAAACGAGACTCACAGCAGAAGACGGGCAGGCAGATCCACGACCACAGCTACGCTATGCACATAAAGCCGGCACCAGGAAGAGGTGCGGCGGGAAACCGTACTAGAACCAACTCGAGTGGTACTAGCAGCGCTGGCTCTGTATCCGGCTCGAACCCGAACTCAACATCTACCGTCAAGAACGGCGAGCGCTCCGAGTTCGAGGTTGATTCCAAGGCAAACACCAGCGCGCAGGAGAACGCGAACAGATTCCGCCTGGAGCGGTTCGGGAAAGCCATGTCCGGCACGGACGGGTGGGAGGCGCCTGGCGCCGCTTTGAATGGTGTGTGCTCAATCCCCAAAAGATAGAGCTCGAGAGAAAAAAAAGTCGAATGTATGAGCTAATTTCGACTCGTTTGTCTTATTTTCTTGATTTTCAGGGTTTGACTGGAGCTCGCTTCCCACGGGAGCATCGTCGTGGATGTAGGAGGCGGGATAGGGTCGACGAGCATGTTGCTCGCTACTGCTTTTCGTCGTCGTCGGCGTCTTCTGCGGGCGGTGATGACCATGATGACAACGATAATGATGACAATGAAGAAACTGAAATTGGGCCAAGGCTGAAGTTTATCATACAAGATCGGCCGGTGGTGTGTGAGATGGGCGAGAAGGTATCCTGTCTTTTCGTTTTCTGTGTTTTTGGGTTAGTATATGGGCGTGGCTGAGTTTTATCTGTCTATTAGGCATGGAAAGCGAAATGTCCGGAGCTCCTAGAGTCCACCGCTCGGTTCCAAGGTAAGCCTCCCTTCCTCCTCCTTCCTACTCCGTATCTGAAAACTCACTTCAATCCTTCCATCCATCCAGTCCACGACTTTTTCACACCCCAGCCAATCCACAACGCAGCCGTCTTCCTCCTCCGCGTTGTTCTGCACGACTGGCCCGACGTGTTCGCGCGGAAATCCTGCTGCGCCTGCGAGAGGCGGC
>JAJIRX010000360.1:0-15387 GCA_023853785.1 Psilocybe azurescens | reverse complement strand
TTATGTGTACTTTACCTCCACCATATACTCCATGTGGAGTCCACCAACTCCATACAGAAGTGGTGGACTCACATGGACTCCATCTGGAACATATCCAAGTGTTCAGAAAGTGATCTTTGATAGGTGGAGTTCAGGTGGACTCCAGATGAACTCCAGATGGACTTCAAGCAATTCCACTTGAATCCAACTGGAGGCCAGATGGAGGCCAGGTGGAGTCCAGGTGGAGTCAGGTGGAGTTCAATTAGAATCCACCTGGACTCCATACCTGGGTAACAATATTCCAGCTTAGGCCATCAGAGAGCAGACTTATTGAATTTCACAAAGTCCAGCTATAGCCAGATTTTAATTGGAATGTATTTTCTTAGAGTAAATTCATGTAAGAATGTATATATAATATATTAAAAACTATATACCATTATTATTTACAATATTATCTACTAGCGAGTTCATCACCACTGAAACATAAAAAAGAAATATATAAAAATATGTAAAACAAAAGAAATAAAAGAAAAACATACAAAACATACAAAAAAGGAGGCGAGAGGGTACATAGTTGGTTCAAATAAATATAGAAGCACATGAACATGAAAAAAAGAGAAAAACGAGATTAAAAAAAAGAAAAAAGGGGGGGCGAGAGGATGGCCGTGTCGCTCGTAGCCCCGCCGTACACATTGTTGTCGTTGTGGTGGCCGTCGTACATGCTGTGGTGGCCTTCATACACGTTGTGGTGGCCGTCTCGCGTCCGGCATGTCTGTACATTGTGCTGTTGTGTCCGCTGCATCTGTCATACGTGTTGTCGTCGTTGTTGTGGCTGTACACATTGTCGTTGTTGTGGCCATCGTACGCGTTGTCATTGTCGTTGTCGTGGCTGTCGTACACGTCATCGTTGTCGTTGTACACATTGTTGTTGTTGTCGTGGCCATTGTATGCGTTGTTGTTGTTGTTGTTGTGGCCGTCGTATGCGTTGTTGTTGTTGTTGTTGTTGTTGTGGCCATCGTACACGTCGTGGTCGTGGTGGTTGTGGCCGTTGTTGTTGTTGTTGCGGCTGTTGTACGTGTCGTTGTCATGGTCTGCATACGTGTTGGTGTCGTTGTCTGTATCCTGCATGCCGTCGTACCCATCGTTGTATGTACTGTATGTACCCGTTGTTGTCGTTGTTGTTGGCCTACACGAAAAGAGGGGGGGGAGCGGTTAATGGCAGCGGCATGTGGAATTTGCAACTTACCTGGGGTCGCGACCTCGTTCCTCGTTCGCATCGCATCGCCTCGTTCCCCCTCGTTCCGCATTCGCCTCACCTCATTCCTCGTTCTCCACCCGCTTCTCGTCTCGTTCCGTACTCACCTCCCTTCGTTCGCGGGTGTCTGTTTGTTCTTCGTCGGTCTCGGTTCGTTGCAATGCAATGCGTGTTGGGTCGGGTTGGCATGGGCCTGGCTCCGACTGATGACAGCGGCAGCGGGGTGGTGGTGGTCGGAGGAAGAGGTGGGGTGGTGGAAATAATAAACGGACCGACGTGGCATCAATAAGTCACATACATGACGTTATTTGTCACTTGCCGAGAAATGCCGGAGTAAATAGCCGTATTGGTATGTAGGCCATCAAAATTTGATAAATTACAAAGGCGCTATAGCTCAGTTGGTTCAATGTCAGTGTGTGGCCTTCTCAGATGCCCGAGTTCAATTCCTGTTGGTGCTTTTTTTTTTACATTATAATAAAATATAAATAAAATATAAATAAAATCTGGGGATCATCCTCCACCTGGAGTCCATTAGAAATTGACCCTGAAATAGTGTATTAATGCTGATATACATGCTTGTGTCAAATCCATATGGAATCCATATGGAGGATGTGAGACTCAGATGAAGTTCCACATGGAGTCCACATGGAGTTCCACATCCTCCACATTGGCCCACATGGAGGATGAGTGGATTCCAGCTGGACTCCAGGTGGAGCCTCCACCTCTAAATGGCTGGTACACCTGCCAAAAAGAGTCACCAAACTCCATGTGGACTCCACCAACTCCATGCCGGAGTTGGTGGACTCCACCCGGAATATATGGGTGAGGGTAAAGACCTCTTTTATACTCAGTGTATAGGCAAGTCCAGTGGAGTCCAGTGGAGTCCATATTGACTGTGTGGGGGATGGTAAAGTACGGCCAGTTGAGTGAATGTTATGTTTTATGAAACATAAATTTTACTAGGATTTTGAAGCTGGCTTCTGACCAGCAGTCTTGATCAGGATTCTATATTATTGTATTGGGGGCTTACTTTACTGAAAGATAAGTTTCATAAAACATAAAATTTGAACACTCAGATTACAAAGGAAAGGCAACCCTGATCTTGAAGGTAAACTTGCACATTAAATGGTAAGACATTAAACTGTTAAACATGGGTCTACTTAACTTCTCTGCTATTAAAGCTGTAGACTATATTTTGGTAAACTTAATATAAGCTAATATGTCTCAAAACTTGCTCAAAATTGCCCTCTGAAGGTCAAATTTTTTGATTGTGTTTAAACTAAGAGTTTACTCAAGTCCAATATGATCTGTCCATGACTCGCAGAGGAGCACATTTAAACACCTTGCTTGTCATGAACAGCAGGTTTTTCTATTTACAAGCTGACCTGATTGCTTGTTAGGCATCTTGCCCCTAATATTACAGGAGATTTCTACATTAGGTACAAAGTGGGACACTATTTGGGAGAGGACAAGACAGAGAACTCCTTTCAATAGGATTCTCTTCTCAGCACTCACATCCTCTCCCAGGTAGGCAAGATATTGGTTGAGAATTTGTAGCTCAGCTCTCACATCCTCTCCCAGTCACAGAGGTATCATTTTTGTGACTACCCACCCACCTTCTCCCTATTATTTCCTGTACTTTTCCATGTATTTTAGGACTACCATACTCTTGAAGTACATAAATCGAAGCTCACACCTAGCATAGCCAACGTTGAGCTTCATCACCTAAAAATATCACCTCTGTGACACATCAAGTCAAGGTTTGAATTAGAGTACTGTACCCGTCAAGAACACCTGGTCACTGAATGCCTATCTGCACAGTGTTGGACTTAACCCTTAAATGTTATTAAAGTTTAAGGGTTAATAACATGTTAATGTTAAGGGTTAACATCAATCGAGGTGCATTCTAAGCCTTAATTAAGGCTTAAGATACATGATGAACCTAGGCAGCAGCTGATCAAGCTGTGAACACGCCCTGGACTTGACATTTATCTCTCGTCTATTTTACTTCCATCATAACTACCCTTCATTTTGTCCATCTTCTATCTTTGATGTACAATATACCTTGTAATACATGCAATGTGTACCACTGCTAACATTGACTTTTTTTGTCCCTTTTATCCCTGAAACTGACTAAGTTCACCTGGAAACATCCTATATCTCAGAGCCAACAACACCAAGAAGTAGCTACACTCCATCCAGCAACAATGCCCCCAGTAAAAAGTCCTCTCTGGGATTACTTTCTGATAGGCAAGAAGCAGAATGCATCTCATGTTCAAGCCCATTGTTGTGGTTGCATTGAAAAGCAATGTCCCATGGGGGCATCAAGCCTGTATAGAGGAAGGTCAATTGATGGAATTGCTGGTGGACGAAGAGGCGGATGAAGCCAGGATACCTGATGACGGAGAGCTGGAGGGATCAGGCGACGATTTTGAGGGTTGATAATAGCCTTCCTATTTCGGCTGAACCCTTAATAAACCCTTAAAATCAAAGTCTTAATTAAGGGTTATTTAAGACTTAAGGCTTAACAACAAAATCTGGGGTTAGTAACCCCTTAAGATCCAACACTGTAACCGCATGTAGTCCTTTATTTACCACGACCCTAAAACCGTGTCAGAAAATGATTATATAATCTCAGAGCTCCAATATCGTCGCATCGAATTGACGGCGACAACACGAGTTTTTCGCAAAATTTTAGAGACAAGGCCTTTCATTTTAGTGTAATAGACACTCTGCGGAAATTTGGTGTTGACAGAACGATATCCCACTGCCGATTTCAATTTGCTGGAAATGATGTGAAACACTGTGACATGCAAGTGACATGATCACAACCTTTGGCTCAACGTTGACCCCACTTTTGCTAGCACGTCCACATCACCTCAGAACCTCTTAATATTTTGATAGAATGTTATATAGAACCATTTAATTAATTTGCTCTCTAAGGTTTTTCAAGTGGGAGGCTCTATATCTCTCTAGAGAAAATGATCAGATTTTCAAACTCAGAGATTATGTAAACTATTTCTGATGCGGTTCGGAGGGCGTGGTTCAACATTGCCAGGTACAAATTGTTACATGTATGCTTTGGAGCATGGCTAAGCACAGTGAAAAGTACACGAAGAAAGGGTGGGTAGGAACACATAGAAGGCGCTGATGCTTTAAGTCTCGGTCGGAACAACCTTACTTCTGCTCCAAATAGAAGGAACTACCCCGATGGTCTTGGAGTGAGTGACAGCGTCGCCTAACGCGTCCTTGGTCGGTGCCACCCAAAAGTCTCCCTCGGTCGTAAAGGAGTTGTTGTTCAGGTAGTTCTGGAATTTCTGTACATTATCGCCATCTTGCTTCGCCATGTACCAGGCGCCGGCTTTGGTATGGATCATGAGAAAGGTGGCCATCTTTGTAACTACCAGAAGTGATCGTCAGATATCGTGGAGGCGCATGTGCAATACTATTATCGGGATGCAACATATACCTGATGAAGACGACAACTAAGCTTGACTTCCGTTGTTATTTGAATGCTCTTGGTAAACCTCTAGATTACGACGGAGAAAAATTGTGTGTGAGTACGAAGCCTTTAACATCGAAGGAAGTCAATTATTACCAAGTAAACGGGCGTTGAGTGAAAGGAACTGAGTTATACATAACGATCAGGCAGCTTTTATATCCTCGGAATATCTTCACCCTGATTATCCCGGAGCCAAATGATGACAGGATAAATGAATACTCAGATGACCCGAAGGCGCCTAGACGCTGACAGATAGGGCACATTCAGACTCTTCACGAGGCAATTCCATCTAGATACGGACCGTTCAAGTTGTTTGGCGCCACAAAATATCTCATGAGTATAGGGTTCCCTCCATACTTTGCGCGAACTTGAAGACAAGATGATCTATAGAAAATCAGATGACTGCAGCCGCCTTCGCCGAGCCACCTGACTGTCTGTTTATTTATCCTGTCTTCATTGTCGCTCCACCCGGATTTCAGAGGAAAGATATTCCCAAGATATAACGTGTGGCACCAAACTAAACGAGGACCTTATCTTGACAGATCGGCCTCGTGTAGAGACTATATTTTCCCTGTCTGTCAACGCCTAAACGCCCTTGAATCATCTGACTTTCCCATTCATCCGACTCGCTAGAAATTCTGCACCTACTTTACAAATATGGCAAGTGACTACTGATAGAATCGACACTTGGTCGAATCGCCGACGTCACCACAAGGTAGACTACAAGCAAGACCAACGATAAGGTGCTTATCCATCATTATCGATGAAGACCGGTGACCGCCGTCAGCTGATGCACTCACAGAACCTTAAGTTATTGTGTTTTGAGCACGATGATTCAGCTGAAATTTTCAGCTAAACACAGTCATCATGTCCTCGTCTATCGTTGGAACACTCCAAATCGAAAAATCAGTCGATCCTAATGGCGCTCTGTGTCTTACGGTTCCTATCAACGTACCGCCTGCAAGACTCTGCCCCGACATCACAGTCTTTTACAATTCAGCTATCGTGGAAATGAGCATCATTGGCGCCGGCTGGGATCTCCAAGCTGGTGGGCTCATTCAACGAATTGGTGCTACCATCGCACAGGATGGTGCTGCCGGTACGTCTCACTAGCCGTGCATGCTCCGGATGGAGCAGGCACTGAATTTCGTGGAATATAGGGATTATAAACTACGGTTCCGACGACAAGTTTACTCTCAACGGACAGCGATTGACATCTATAACGGACGATAACTCTGAATACCGTTATGAAATTGACCAATGGTCCAAGGTTGTGGCCGTCGGCTCTGACTCATCAAACCCTGATAGCTGGATACAGTATCTTCCCAATGGGAACGTCCGGCTATATGGATCCACTGATGTACTTCCTTCGACTAGTTGTTCCCATCCGTTGCTGACTCTTCCGTCAGGATTCCAACTTGCTAGCCAACGGGCAGTCTGCTACAAGGATCTGGGCACTTGCTGAAACATGCGACCCATTCGCCAATTACATCTCTTATACCTACACCCCAGCCGACGACAATGGTTTCCTTACCATTGCCAGCATCAGTTACGGCGGTAATCGAACCCTCGACATGGATCATCAACGGAAGATCACCTTCTCTTACGAGAGTAGGACCGACACTCGAGTCGAGTTTGTGGGAGGATCCTCCGTCAAATTGGACCAGCGACTTGCTTCTATCTCTTCTTCGTTCGGGGGCAATCTCGTTCATACGCACACTTTTGGTTACGACTATGCTCCAGTGACAGGCGTCAGTCGTCTCCAAACTGTCACGTTATCAGATTCTTCCGGCGCCTCCGTCTCGCCTCTGACGTTCAACTGGAGCGACTGTGTTACCTCTGTGTTCGACCAGAGTGTCGCTCTCGACTCTATTGACACAGCCTCGTCAAGCTTTCAAATTATACCAGTAGATGTCACCGGCTCCGGTACAACGGATCTCATTCTCGCCTCCGAAGATCAAGCCAACCAGCTACGTCTCGACATCTATCTTTCTAATGGTACAGGGAAAATCTCTACAACCGCTCGATCCGATTCTGGATCTACGAGCCTTTCGTACCCTTATCAACTCCTCCCGTTAGATGCTAATGGCGATGGCAGGACTGACTTGGTGCGTTTTATCATTCTTTGTGCAAGGTCTTCTATATGATCGACCAGCTATCCATCTCCAGAGATACCGACAACGTCCAAGACACTTTCACGGTATTGCTATCTACGGAAAGCGGATATACAGCACAATCCGCAGTAAAGTTTGCCTATCCGGGATCAGATGGCGTGTATTTTTCTGGTGATTTTCAGGTCAGTTGCCTCCGCGTTTTTGAGGCTTCCAGACCGCTATATTTCTGCAATAGGGTAACGGGAATGTCGGTCTCGTGTATATCTATAACGACAGCGGGTCTACCAATCTGGTTCAGCTCTTTAGCAACGGAACTTCTATTTCCGATACGTTGACTGTACAAGGCCCTAGCGGAGTGGATATCACAAAGGCACAGGTGGTAATCGCAGATTTTAATGGCAATGGGTAAACAATCTTTGCTTGTCCTGAAACTCGTTGACCTGAGTGTGCCCTTTGCAGTGCCAGCGATATCTTCTTGTTCTCCGCTTCGGGCAGTGGAGGATATACCATCAGCTTCTTTGAGTCTCGGCAAGGCAATTTGACGTTCATACAAGACAGTCCTTTCGATAGCATTGGTACCAGTCTTTCTTCGTCCGACAACGCCGCGTTCTTGGCTCTTCCTGAACCAGATGGGAAGACGGGAGTGCTTTTGTGTCAAAGGACGATAACAGCCACCTTCAATGGCAAACGCTGCGCAGCACTGGGTCATCTTTCTCCGTCTCCGAACTTACTTCCACGTCTATAGCTTATGACGGCAATATCAGCGTGTGTCCGATCACTTCGACGTCGTCGTTGGACCTTATAAACATCTGCTACTCAGACACCGCGGTTGAAACAGACGTCTCGATTCTTCATTTCTCGGGAGATGGGTTCGTCACCGTTTCAGGCGTCACTCAACCACCGTCGGGCTCATCTTTGCAAAATTACACTCCATATTTTGGTGACCTACGGGGCGTTGGCAGGACGGACTGTTTATTCTGCTATTACAACGACAACTCGAATCAACTTGACATGACTAGCCTTCCTTGCGCAGTTTCCGATGCTCCAGCTAACCATATTGTCGGATACACCAACGGGCTCGGCGCCACGCTTTCAGTCATATACGCACCATTGACCGACGCAACGGTCTACGTTGAGTCTTCTGATGGCACCGGTGCTGCCAATCCTTACGTCAATGCGCTATCAAGGCTCTCGAGCTCCCAACTGGCTATCGACTCCTCAGTTGCTACGCCGAGCGTGAATGGTTGCACCCGATCACAGCTCGTTCGTTTCCCAAAATATGTCGTCAAGCAGTTCACTAGCTGTGCTCTTCCATCCGTTCAGCCCACGATTACATCGACGGTTGATTACTCTTACGGAAACGCCAGAATGGCTTTCGATGGGAGAGGATGGCTCGGTTTCAAAACTATCACGCATACGTCCGACGTTTTGGGGACGTCTACAACCAACTATTACCTGCAGTCGTTCCCATGCATCGGTCAAATGGTAAAGTCCGAGACGCAAGACGTTTCGACGCCCGACACTCCCATCATGTTGAAGAGCACCACCTACTCCTTGAGCGCCTCTTTTTCTGGCCACGGTACCCAATGCTACACGACAATACCATCTATCACACAGTCCTTGTACGAGAACGGAAACCTCTCGTACTCTGTCGACGTCGCCCATGACTACGACTCGTATGCCAACCTGGTCAAATCCACAATCTCCACGGCAGGAAAACCAGACCTTGTCATATCACAGACGTACAACAACGACACCAACAAATGGATAATCGGACGTCCAGCGTCTAAATCGATCACCTCAGGCAACACTCTTATGAAGCAGACCAGCTTCATATATCTCACAGGCACAGCGGCCGTCAGCCAGATCACGAAGTGGGTTTCCGATTCGAGCTCAATCGTGGAAAATTGCTCCTATGGCGCAGCCGGGAATTTGATCAAGGCAGAGGGTCCTTGGCAGGCGTCAAGCACCTTTACTTACGACACGACGTATACTTTCCCAGTGTCTGTCACATCGTCCGTTGATGATACCTCATCACTTACAACTTCGGCTTCATACGATTTTGGCGTCGGGCAGGTGGCATCGGCGACCGATCCCAACGGCTACATCAGAGGGCGTGAGTACGATGTGTTGGGTCGAGTGGTTCAGGTATCGGAGGGAGAGTGTGCTGATAGCTTGACAGTGGTAGGGAAGTGGGCATATCAGATGGACGACGATAACTGTTACATCTGCGTCAAGGACATTATCTGCGATTCTTCGACAAACTCGTGGAGCACTATGACGACCTACTTGGACGGATCGGGACGGCCCTGGAAAGAAGCCATACCGAATGTGTCTGACATGACGGAAATCGTATACAATCAAGTCGCCTACGATGGTGCCGGCCGCATCTTCGAACATTGTCGCAAGTACACTTCCAATACCGCCAATCCAGTTTTCACCACTTTTTCGTACGATGGTCTTTCGAGGAGAACTCGGGCACTTTGTCCGTCTGTCGACTCGGATGCAGCACCCTTTACAGTGACGTACGACTATAACTACGCCAATAATCAAACGACCATCACCCAAACGAATTCGGTCGACAATAAGGTTACGAAGACTATCTACGAGCAGTTCGCAAACTTCGAAAGTGGATCCCATCTATTTACGCTCCCTCTCACTGTTGCATCGGTGGACGGGCTTGGGCAAACTATCACTACAGCCGTCGACGCTTTACACCGAGTGACCAGTGTCACCGATCCTAGCAGTGTTTGCGTGTCACAGAACTGGGATGGGATCTCCCGCTTGACGAGTCGTACCATATCCAATCCTGATAATATTACGCCTAGCATCATCAGTAACTTCTCCGTCAGTTACGATGACGACTCGGGGACGAAGACCGTTACCAACGAATGCACTAGCTCTTCAGTTTTTTTCGAACAGGATTACCTTTACCGTCTCACTACGAGAACAGCACCAGAAGAGACGGTTGCCTACTCCTATGACGACGCGAACGCCGGGGCACTCGGTCGGCTTTCGTCCATCGTGTCTTCCACAGGAGTATCGGAAGCCTTTACGTACGACACACGAGGCTGCATGCAAATGTCTTCCCTCTCGCTTGACGGACAGACTTTCACTTCATCATTCGCGTTTACCACTGGTTACCTTCTCAGCACGGTCACAAACCCTGATAGCTCTGTACTAACCAGAACATACTTCAGCAATAGCAGCGTCGTCAACGGAGTTCAGCTCCAGAGTGGTAACACGAGTGTTTCGACCGCGTTCACTGATTTTGACAATGCCTTCTTCTCACCACAGGGTTTCAATTTGGGCAACGGGTTGACAAATACCGTCACTTTAGCCGACAACGGAGTCCCTGTTGAAGCTGTGTTGTCACAAGATAGCACGGATCTTATTCAGCAGACATGGACGCTGAATCCTTTCAGCCGCCTTACTGCATACAACTCATCTTCCTCCGACGACACCAATCGCAGCTACATATATAGCCTTGACGGTGAGGTATTCTATCACAAGTCTGATGATTGCAAAGACTGAAGCGTTGTAATAGACCAACTAGTAGAAGCTTCGTCTTCTAATGTACAAAGCAGCAAGTATACATACGATAGCGGCGGTAATGTTCTTACTAAGGACGGTAACACCTTTGTTAATAATGGATGGCAATTGGGAAGCATCAACTCCTCATCTGATGAAGTGCTCTCCACCTTCGAGTATACAAGGGATGGGTACCTTGCGACGGAGAAGGACGGCTCAGGCGATGTGGTCCGAACCATGACCTACGATTCCTTTGGACGAATGACGTCGATAAATTCTACGACATTCCTCTATGACTCAAGGGACGCATGGTCAAAGCCGCCACTAGCGACTCCACAACTTACTATCCATCGGAGAGATACGAAGTTAGGGTGCAAGCTACTGGCTCCCAGTCCGACTCTGGTACTGAATCCGACTCCCACTCGGCAAGTAGTACGACAACACAGATTGTGTATCTCGTATATCAGGGTCGGCGTGCCAGTATATCGACCTCTACAGACGCTTCTGGGAAGTCGAGCCAATCCTCGAGGTATCACCACGTCGATCACTTAGGAAGCGTAATCGCTGTTTCGGACGAGAGTGGAACTATCTTGACGACATATTCTTACGATGACTTTGGCACGGCTACCCTGACCTCGGGCAGCGACATCTCTTTCTACAAGTACAGCAGCAAAGAGCTTTTCGAGGGACTGTACTACTACGGCGCTAGATTCTATGACCCCGCGGTATGTATAGTCGCTAGGATTTTCCAACAAAGCTCACTCATGCTAGACTGGACGGTTCACCGCTCTCGATAACGTCCCCGTCTCGCTGCAGGGTATTACGGCATCAATCCTCAACCAATACGCTTTCTCACGTAACGACCCCATCAACTACTTCGATTTCAATGGTAATATGTCCTTTTGGTGGCACCTAGCTTGGCATTTGTAAGCACTTCTACTTGAAAAACGAGTGTGTGAAATTGCTGAACCCCTCGTTAGAGACGTAGATTTGTTCGCAATCACAGCTGGAATCACCCTGGAGGTAGTGTTCCCAGAACTACCCCGCTAGGCGGCATCGTTCTGGGTGCTGGGATCAGCGGACTTCAATACGACGGCATGGCGGCATTCAATGCTGTCGTTTACAAGCAAAAGAACCTAAGCAACGTCTCGTGGGGAGGAAGCATGCTAGGAGGTGCTGTCTTCGGATTTGTGGGGGCTACGGGGTCCCCGCAATGATACTCGAATACATGGAAAGTATATCGGCACGAACGGGCGTCTCGGCCGTTGGTAGCACACTGAAGTGGTTTGGCAGCAAGATCGCAAGCAAGGCAGGCCTCGGTGCACTTACGGGCAAAATAACTATCACAGAAGTGGAAGATGAATCAATTGCAAGCGTCATCGCAAGAGCTGCTAAAACGGCTTGAAGCCGGTGGTCAATGTTGCCAAAGACGTCGCTATGGAATCTGCGATTCCCACCCTCACCAGTGAATTCACAACCGTTGGTGGGCAAATGATCCGTAACGTCAAGAACCATAGAGACATCTGGGAGGGGGGCTGGGGGAAAGCGGCTGTGGACGGCCTAGTAAGGGGGTGCTGAGTGGAGGTATGTCTTCGAAACATTTTCTGAATATCAGGTGTCAGAGCTTGTTTTGCAGGTGTTCGAATGATTCGCATAGGAATCGTGCCGAGTGTACGACTGGTGTCACAATCACCTCTTGCCCAGGAGGACACCAATTTCGACCCGGAGCCGCATTATCCAGGAAGAAGCGAATTCTACATGTGAAGGAGAAGCTAGCTTAGCTCCGCTTCGTCTTGTACTGTATAGCAACATTTGCCGTCAGAGTATGTAGATTCTTTTGCTTCAACTTGAATGCAGTATCCGTGCCCACACTCTCAGTTACTGAAGGGAAATTCTCTTTAGACCAGAGGTAACTTTGATCTATCACGCTGTATAGATACAGGTAGAACGTTCAATCCGCCCGACATTGATATTAGCAAATTGCAGGATATATTCCAACAGGCAACGGATTAATGGGTAATAAGGGAGTCTATTATTAGCTCCGGAAGCGGCGTTTACTAAGACACTCTAGCAATGAGCCACGCACGTCGCCGTATACAGCTCACCCAAATCAAGTCGTCGATAACAGGAGCGGGTATTTAAGAGGAAGCCTTCTACTGCAGGGGGTACTTTACTGTCCCCGTGCGGCCGTTCTGCCTCTACACGATCTGCCAGTGGATGACCATAGAGCCTGTCGTCACAGCGAGACCTCGGCATCTGTGAGACTTCAAATTTGGAAGCAGAAAAACACAAAGACAGCTTGACCCGCCATAAAAATAAAGAATCATTCGAAGGGTTAGTATTACAGCCAGCAACATCCGAGTTCCCGTTGTCACTTCAGTCACCCCCCTAGTCAAAGCCCTTAGCTACTTCATTAACCATAAAAATAGGCTCAAAATCTGGTGTTGGACCAGTCTCTCCTGTTGTCCCAGGGTACGAAGCGCCAGGAGTCCACGGATGAATTTCGTTCAAAGGCAAGCCTGGAGCTCGTGGGTTCGAACCCAAAGGGACCCCATCAAGAAATATTTTTGAGAGGTAAGTCATGTGTTTCATCCCTCCAGGTAGGTGCAACTCAAAACACTGCCCAATAACTGCAGGGATGCAGCCTCCCACCCAAAAACTTGATTTATATACATATTGTATGCCACTGTATACATAAAAATTGTTTATATTATTGAAATCTCATCTGTACCCATATGCCAAGGAATCTGTGTCCTGCAGTGCCATTCTCCATGTTTGGAAGGTGACCATCCCATTATGATTATTGATGCCAAATTGATGGAGGTCTCACTAGCCAGACAAAACAAGCCCCAGGAAGCTCCTTGAAGGACGATAATGTCCGGTGAGTTCACGTTTGAACAAGGGAGATGAACTCCGTTCGTCTCGAGAGGTTCCAAGGGAGACGAGAGTGGGTGAGTAAAAGGGAGGATCGATTTCACTCCCGTTCTAGTGTACAAAGCGACTGTATTTATACTAGCTAGGTATTCAGAAGAGTCAGTTATGAAAAAATAGATGGGGAATGTGGGAATGAAGATGAGTAACTAAATAATAAGTGTGGGATGAAAAGTGCGTATGGATTGTCTACGGAACGAGTCAATACAATTAAAACAATAAGAAATATGTGTGAAAAGAAATCAAGTGCGAAATACTTTCATGCTCGGAATTAGGTGCGGCTTGACTCGAGTGTGGCGCATGGGAATTGCCTATTTCGTGCGCAGACGAAGGGGAACCCTTACATCCTGATGGTTGGTGTCTGCAATTTTTGAGGCCCAGAAATTGTCAAATCTTGTCCTTTTTGAGGACCAAAATTTGAGATTCTGTGTTCTCTGTGAGTCGTCTTGCCTCTCACAATGGTATGTTTATTTATTTTTGAGGGCAGCAACCTTGCAGATTTGAGGGCCGATTTTGGGATTGACATAGCGCTCAAGGCTCCAGGACCGGCCATCTCAATAATACTCGTTCGGCGACCCTGATGGTAGAAAATAAATCAATAGGAAACTGTTATGGAATGGAGCGTCGCGATACGCTCATTATTTTGATGACGTACATCTTCTGCCACACATCGGACTGATTGATCCGTTTGATATTTTGCAAAATCCCAAACTCAACCGAAAATGCATGAAGTCGAACGGCCCGGAACTGCCGGTTGACAAGGAATTGACCAGTAGCGGATTAGCTGAAGTTGGGCCGATACTGTGTGAGTGACTAAGAGCGCATATTTGGTCCAAAGAAAAGAGCGACCTGCTCCTCTGAATTATTAAAGAGATGCCGGCTGCTGTGGAATATTAGTGTGGAAAGAGACAAGTCCGCAAGAAAAGTAACTCACAGGATACAAACAATGAGCTTGAGCACGGCTGACACGGCTAAGAGGCGGCGAAGGCAAACGTAGCGCTGCCAACGCTTGATATCAGGGGTTTGGGGTTTGGGGGTGAGGGGGGGCGCAATTTAATGCAAGCAGCTGTGTAGTTACACTGTAAGTGTTGGGGCGTACAGGCTAAATAGCTTTGGAGGGGTATCCAAAGTAGCCATTTCGTCTTTATAGACTCATCAGTAGCTATCGTACGTAAGGAATATTACTATATGCTCCTAAAATAAGCGCGTGTTTACTAAGCTAAGCGCCTATTCTTAGCGAATCGACTATCGATTCCCTAATCGTTTTGTATTACCTTTGTAATCTTTCTCGTCCTAAAACGGGAACGTCAGAGGTCTTACTGACTAATTACAATAGAGCTGATCAAGCTCGTTTCCAATAATATCGTGGATGATTAGTTATCGAGTCACTTTGATTATGAATCGGTGGACTAGAGTTGCTCCGATCTAGTGTTTCTGACTAAACGTTAGTCATATTCGAGTAATAGCTTACCAACCAGGTCGAGAATAGACCATAGACTTCTGCAATAATAGCAGTCTATTCATACTACTAACGCTGCCCCAGAATAAATTCCGGGCCCGGGCCGACCTACTTTGTACAAGGCCGAGTTAATGGGTTCGAACCTACTAATCCGGCGGTGCTTCGTGTTCGGCGACGCTACTAACCGTAGTGTTGGGCGTTACTTACTAAACCGGCGGTGCTTCGTTTTCGGTAAGATCCGTTGGCTCGATCGAGACGTTTCGACAATTCGACCGTCGATGCGAATAGCGGTATCCTTCCCTAATAAGGTAACTGTTAGTATTACCTGTTTGGGTAAGTTCGGTTTGGGTTTGGGTTGGGTTGGGTTTGGGTTTGGCTATTACGAATCAAAGTGTGCTTGTGAGTTGATGTGAGTCACTCTGTAGCATTTAATAATTACATACGGTTTGGGGTTTGGGGTAGCGTATCGCGACAAAGTCGCTATTAATTATTTCATCGATTATTCGCTTTGGAGCTTCTGCCGAATTCTGGATGTTCCCGGTCTGGAGACCGTGAGCGTCGATGTAGTATTATCTCGTTGTCGCTGTCGCCAGCGGCAATTTTCTGTTCAATAGCT